>CM002483.1:2379095-2407548 GCA_000325765.3 Leersia perrieri
TACCTCCTCACGGGGGCCCGCGGCGATGGCGCCCGCCTCTTCAGGCTCCTCCTCGCGGTGTACCACCCCCGCAACCGCTATGTTCTTCACCTCTCCGCCGACGCCTCCGACGCCGAGCGCCGCGACCTCGCCGCTAGGGTTTCCACCGCCACGCCTGCGATTGGCGCGTTCCGGAATGTGGCCGTTGTTGGCGTGCCTACTGCCGGGACGCCCGTCGGCTCCTCCGGCCTCGCCGGCACGCTCCGCGCCGCCGCCGTGCTTCTCCGGCTACATTCCGATTGGGATTGGTTCATCACCCTCAACGCCGCCGATTACCCCGTCGTCACCCAAGACGGTAAGGTCACCCACAATTTTGTTTGATTTCTCTATCAGAGAATTTCTCACCTCTAGTTATATGGATTTAAGATATCCCAATCTCGTTTGTTCCGGTAACGATTCATGGTTACAAAATGATGCAATGGATTTGCGCTGACTAGTATCAGTTTGATCAGAATTGGGCTATCCAATATCATCTGCCCATGTATGGTCAAAATCAAAAGCTACTTTTGCCAGCTACATTTGGATACATTAAATAACATCAAATGGAATGCCTGTCTTTATTTGTTCTTGCAGCAAATTAAGTAATAATGATTAGGGTCTAGGCACATCAGACATTTTTTTTAAAAAAAAGGCAATATTAGACAATTGGTTTGTTTCTATGTCTTTTACACACACACTGATTCAATGCTCTATGGTTGCAGTTATTAGTTGCCAAAGGTAGAGCTTCATATATGTATTCATATTAATATATGTCAAAAGTAAAATTTGGACTCTCTTATTGGTTGGTTTTGATATTCCTAAACTGAAATTGTGAAATAGATAATGCATGTGCCAGAACCAATTTTGTAAAAATGAAAAAAAATATGGTCCCACCGAGTGACACTAGAACATGGTCCACATGGATGATTTGGCAATCATGCTAATATCGTAATATATGTGCTCATTTCATAATACTATCAGTAGTGAGGTTTTGAATTCATAGGCTATCACATAGTTGTACACTCTTCAATAATACCATATCACTTCATGAAACAAGTGAAGATTTCCCATCCATTTCAATGGCATTTTAAGATTTCAAATTCCTCCTTGATTCAAAAGATGGAGTTTGATCCATGGAAAATCTGAGACAAGTGTAAATAGACTAAACTTATTGACAACAATAAACTAGTTTCAAGCAAAGACAACAATCATCATCATGGGACAATTTGCCAAAAAGCATATAGGTGGAAGCAATTTGTACTGTCATGTTTGGTTGTTTTAGGTTTTAAGTCATTCACTAATAATTGATGAGGTCACTTAGCAATAAAACGAAGTATGCATCTGGCTAAATGGGAAACAACTGATAGTTATTGAGTTTGGCTGACTAATTGTTCGCAAGAGCTAATGCCACTCCCACTTGTGACAGTATACCGACTAACCTCAGCAACCGGTTCATAGCCCGAGTTTTTCACAGTTGTGTCACATGCATGCTTCCTTTTACTCTCATTTTTTAAGCAAGTGCATATACTTGTGTCCATACAGTCACATCTATTTTGTTTATGCTGCTAGCAAAGCCAACTATAAATGATGCTGTTGATTATACTTTGTCGATCTTTGGTGTTGTTTTGGTTTTCAAGATGTAATCTCTAGTGCCTCATAGATATTAATTAATTTTTCTATCTTACCTACATTATAGTATGCAAGTTGTTGCTGGTGATGGCATGCTTATACCTTTTGTCCTATTGCAGACTTGATTTATGTCTTATCAAATGTTTCAAGGCAGTTAAACTTCGTTGATCACACCAGTGACGTTGGACAAAAAGAGTACGGTTTATCTGAATCAGAAAGGATTCTTTCTCTAATAGTGTTAGTTCTAATAATAAAGGGTTAAATTGGTAATAAAAGGTGTACTGCAGGTCTGATAAAGTGCAATCTATGATAGTGGATGCTGGAATTTACTTAGCCGGGAGGACCAACTTTTTCCGAGCTACAGAGAAACGACCAACTCCTGATGCTTTTAAGTTCTTCACAGGCATTTCCTGCTGTCTACGCTTATGTTTTTGTTGGTCAGATAGTTTGCTCACCACGATCTACGTTTCCTTTATAGGTTCTCCATGGGTTATTCTGAACCGGCGGTTTATAGAGTACTGCATTCTTGGGTGGGAGAATCTTCCTCGGATTCTTCTTATGTACTTCAACAATGTTATACTACCTCAGGAAGGATATTTCCACACAGTCATTTGCAATTCACTTGAATTCCGTAATTTCACTGTGAATAATGACTTGAGGTACAAAGCGTGGGACGATCCATCTCAGACAGAACCTGTTTTCCTGGACATGACACATTATGACAAGATGGTGGATAGTGGTGCACCTTTCGCAAGGCGCTTTCGTGAGAATGAACCGTTGCTGGATAAGATTGATGGTAACATACTTGGGCGTTGGGGCCAGGGACCTGTTCCTGGTGCCTGGTGCTCAGGCAGGAAGAGCTGGTTCAGTGACCCATGTTCTCAGTGGAGTGATGTGAACATGGTCAGACCAGGTCCTCAAGCCATCAAGCTGCGTCAATATATAAATGAGTCTTTAGAAGAAGCAGAATTTGGCAGCAAGTCATGCAAGCGATAACGATCCCATGGTTGAGAGCTTTGAGCCTTTTCCATTTGTCAAGAATAAGCAGCGTTTTCTATTGACCTGAAATGAAAAGGTTCAGCTGAACGGATGTGCACAGATGGATAGCTGCGGTACTAAGGAGTGCTTGTGTTAAATCTTTTAGAAACATTTTTGTGGTGATTGTCGTAATCATGTGGCTCCAGACTTTCACCTTCATTAGGCGATCTTATTTCTGGCCCCCTCAAATGACATGGAGGCAGAGAGCTCAGAACAAGCAGTAATGGAAGCATATATTTACAGTATATAGTTATAACAGTATATTTAACTTATGAAGTCTTCTTTTATGAGTAGTTAAGTTGGTTATGTCCTTAGCACTATTGCTGAGAAAACCGTGATATTGCTCTTACAATATTGATATCTCCACCAAATTTCAACGTGCATGTTAAATGTTATCAGTACTGTTGTTGTTTGTTATACCGTCGTTTTGGTAGAGATTACTAGCTGGCCACAATTTAAATTGTGGTCAAGCAAGTAACTATTCAATTAGCATCGAAGAAATTATCATCCTTGTTTAGGGTATAACCCTTGACCACAAGTCTTGGTGTCCTTATCAATCACTTCCTCCATCCTTAGGTAAGGATCTTTTTCCTTAAAAATAAGGATGTTTGAAGAACACTAGAATTCCCAACTAAATGGGCGGTGAATGAATGGTTCGAAGAAATTTATATTATAAATGATTGATGAGACAACTTACACCAAACAAAACCTTATATTTTAGGAGAATAGTGACCTTAAAATTCTTTATATATTATTTAAAGATGGTGATATTAAAGAACAATAATTGCAAATATGAGGGAGAACTGTTTTATACCCTAACGGGATATCCCCTCATTTCTGCAAATGGCCCAAAAAGCTATTAAAAATCTGAAAATAATGGTAAATAGATCTATGTGTGATATGTCTATCCACAAACATATAACTTCGAATTTGACTTACAAAAATTGGAAAAAAAACACTAAATTTGAATGAAAATTCTAAGCGATATCTATCGTTAAAATTTTTATTTTTGTTTCTACTTGTGTTTGTCGATTTTGAACTTATATATTTGAAGGGTCACGTATATGTCTACACTGATTTTTTTTTGATTTTTTCATATCTTCTTAATTAACAACTACTCCCTTAATTCATTTGATCTTTATATAAGGTCTATACATCGAGACCAAAGATAAATTAAACCACATTAATGATGTCATGCACACATTTTTCCATAATGTATATATTAATTAAGACAACATACACAACAACTCTCTCAACATGTACATATTTATTCGTGATGCATTGGTTACGTTACAATAAAATCTTTTTACATGCAACTATATGAAGATCAATTGTTAATGATTTGGTTTTTGTTCAAAAATGAACGGAGGGAGTACCCCGTAACATGGATAAAACCCCTCGAGGGCATTAAAAACAACCTCCCCAAAATGAGTATATTTTGTTCAAAGAGGAAATGGATGCAGTCGGTCAGTTAGTCACTAATAAGTCAGTGAGAGAGGAAGTCGAAGGGTCTGGCAATGAAAGAAGTCGAAGGGTCTCGCAGAGAGTTCAGCGAGTTAGAAGTGGAAGGGTCTCGCAGAGATGGCCTCTTCCTCTCACTCCAATCGGCGAGCCATGGCGTCGTCTGAGGAAGGGGACGAAACCGTGGCCAACGCCAGGAAGAAGCCTCGCATCCGGATGCCGCCGGAAAACTCATATTCGGAGGATGAGATCGAGCAGAGCCATGGCCATTCTGAAGAAGACGGCGGTGAAGGCGAGGATGAAGAGGAGGATGAAGAACAAGAAGAAAGCCAAACAGAAGACGACGATGGTGACGAGCAAGAGGAGGAGCAGGAAGAACAAGAAGAAAGCCAAACGGAAGACGATGATGATGGCGACAAGCAAGAGGAGGAGGAGCAGCAGGAGCACACCGATCCGGCGGCGGCTACCCGTGCGGTGGTCGCCGGCGTGACGGTGTACGACGCCTACGCCCTCGACTGCGGCATCTGCTTCGTCCCACTTAGACCACCCATCTTCCAGTACGAGGTCGGCCACGTCGTCTGCTCGCATTGCCGCGACATGCTGGCGCTAATGGCCGTGCCCAAGTGCCACGTATGCGGCTCCGTCGACAACGGCGGCTACCGCCGCTGCCACGCCATGGAACGCCTCGCCGACGCCATCCACGTGGCGTGCCCTCACGCCGCCCACGGCTGCGCCGCCACGCCGGCATACCACGAGCTCGAATCCCACCGCGACACGTGCACGCACGCGCCGTGCCACTGCCCCGGCAAGGCGTGTGGCTTCGTCGGCTCGACCGCCGCGCACGCCTAGCCGTGCACCACCAACGTCAAGGCCGGTGAGGAATCCAGTGTCCGAATCCACGACGGCTTCAACTTCCTCCGCGTCGATCGCGGCGGCGCCACCGTCTACCACCAGCTTCTGATCATGCTGAACATGAGTCGGGAGCCGTTGCAGGGCCGGTCCTGGAGGGGTGCAGTTGGTGCGGCCGCCCGAAGCCCCCAGAATCTAGGGGCCCATATACCCATACAACTATACAAGTAGTATGTATACACGTGTAGCCTATACTAAGTTAGATAGCTGATTAATTAGGACACCCGTAATAATATAGAGAGCATGTTCTCTGTAACTTCATCCACGTCACGTCACCTATAGAGAACGCTGTAGAATAGTCACTCAACAAGCCAGGTATTAACACCTATTCCAAAATTTTACATGGGTCCCACACATCCCATCTCTCTTCCCCACCTCTCCCCAAGCCAGCGTCACACTCCGGCCCGTCTCCCATTGAGCCGCCGGCCAGGCATCCGCCTCCGCATGCACCGGGGACTGGCCCTGCCTCGCGTCCAGCACGGCCAGTGGCGGAGCAGGACGACCCGCGCATGGCTCCCGCGATTGCGACGATAAGCACCGCGAAGAACGAGCCCGAACTACCGTTGTTGAGGAAGCCATTGTTGCTAGCTTGCCTGCTTCCTTCCCCAGAATATACAGATCAGCTCCTTAATTCTTGATATTTTCTTTCTTTCTTGCTCAACACCACATCGGCAGAACTAGCACTGAAATTAAGCTCTTCTTTTTATTGACCTTGATTTCTTGCTGTTCGTAGATTAGGCAATACTATTGATCTTTAGTAGCAGCAGAATTAGTATGGAAAAAGTACTGGCGATGCTAATAGAGAGAACATGGCGTGAAGCTCTTGGTCGGTGCTGCCGGATCTGCTGCGAGCCTGTGACCGCGACACTTCCTCTTCTCGCTACACGCACTGCTCCTCTTCGGAGAGCTCCGCCGTGCGGGTGGCCGTGGAGGCGACCTCGACCTCGGCATGGGACCTCCAGCTGTTACACTGAAATGAACAGGCCGCTCGTGTCGGCCTGCGCCGGCCGCTTGCTTGGCCTGCCGTGGGACGTGGGGCTGCACCCCACCGCTCCTGGCTTGCTCAGGCGGACGGCGCCCCACCTCGCCCTTACGCCATCCGCCGCGGTGGCGGCGTAGAGACCAAGCTCCACCGGCCAACCCGCCATGGATCTTGGCCCTCACGAGCTCGCGCTTGCCGGATTCCATGAGGGTGGTCTCCGCTGCCTCGTTCGCTTTCCGGGTCCACGCGCACTGTGGTGGGCCCCGCTCGCATGGAAGCGCGTGCTACCGGCTCTCGCCAGCCCCAGTGACAACCTCTCTTTCCTACGTGTGAGCTTTGTAGAGAGCCTATCGACACTATTGAGGATGCCCTTAGCCTAATTAACCATACAAAACAAATCAGGAGTAGATCAATCGATCAAAGCCCGCAACGCAACCTCAACATCAGGCGACCGTCGGCATCGCATAATTAGCAGCGATCTGTCGATTCGGTCGATCTGATCACGTAGGCACGTCACGCAAGCAGACTCCCGTTGCCTTGCCCTCTCCCTCGGTCACGCAGGCAGGCACGCAGCTTCCCTCGCCTCGCGCCACCACGTCATCTCGTCGACTGATCGATCGAATCCTGAATCCATCACGCATTCACGCCGGCGACGCCAGCACGCCGCTCGGTTCGCGCGATTGCGACGCAGCCGGCAGCCAACGCTTGCCCTCGCGGTCTCGCCCGACGTGGCGGACGCCCACACGCCCTCCTCCGATAATTTCTCTATCCTTAATCTTGATAAATTAAAAATTATTAGCTCACACTAATAATTGATGATTGTTTTTTAGCACAAGTGCACAATATTAATCATGTCGTCGAGAAAATATGCATCTGGTGGTGAAAAAAGAAAAAGAAAAAAATGTTCGGATGATTTCATTGAAACACAACGAGGAGCTATTGACAAAATTTTCACATTAATGCTAGTGTGTCAAGCCGTCAATGACCCCAAATAATATATGTTATTTCTCCTTGAAGTTTAAAATAATATATATAGATAATTTTAGCACATCGGTATATATATAAAGATACACACATTAGTTTATCTATATAAGTTTTTGACCTAGGGTCCCAAAATCTCAGGGCCGGCACTGAGCCGCTGGGCCGCGCAATCGCGGTGATCTGCATACACACGCACCCCGCAGCCGCCATCGCCGCCGGCAAGGTGAAATGTGATCTCGTGATTAATGAATTCAAGAGCGGCGATGAGGTCCGGTGCAACAGCCAGAGGTCCGTGTTCCACTTAGAGCAAGTTTAGTAATATAGCTAACTTGTGAGCTATAAGCCTACTTATAACCAACATGTATAATAGATAAACTATAAGATTGGCTTTAATATTTTCATTTTATCTCTTTCTCTTACATATATTTGTTTTGGAGCATGTATAAAGCTAGCTTTTGCATGAGAACCAACCTTCTTTTTTTTATTGTCTCTCTCCTTCACATAAGCATATAGCCAAATTACCATCCACTATTAAAATTGATCTTAGGTTACAACGACCTTGCCGCTGGGCTGCCTGATCCCAAACAGAGCTTCCAGTTCGTGGTGCCAAGGTATGTTGTTGGAGACGACGAGGAGAGCGGCGTCGGAATCAGTGTCCGTATTACAATTAACTAGCTACTCCAGTTAGATATTGATAAGTTTGAACTTTCGTGTTTATGTATGCATCAGTATCCAGTGGAGTTAATTCATCCATGTGAACCATCATATGCTTCATGTGTTGGAATGTGGATCGTTTTTAGCTATGTGACTGTAAACAACTCCACTTTAATATGGATATTCATATGAAATATGTGGGCTAATTATGCTCATTTTGCTATCTATATGAACTCATTTGTATTAGGGAGTATCGTTCATATATGGATCATTTTGATAATTATGAGTCTTGGATCAGTGTTCTGAAAACGAAATGATATTCAACACTCTGCAGATAGTGCAGATGTCAAGTTTAAAATTCCTAATTGTCACTGCGATTTTTTTGTTTGTTTGCTGGAGTACATCCATCATTCATCTCAATCCTCGTCAATTCCAAGCAATCCTTTGCACCAGAAGCCCATCTATGGGGCTGTGCGTAACTCACAGAGGAGACAAGCAGTTTCGTAGAACTCATTAGGGCATCACTGGTGTATATTGCTAAAGTTGGTCTTAAGGTGGAACCCACGTGGGATCATCCTGAAGCTGCTACTCCCCAAAATACTGACATAAGGCTGGTATGGACCCACATAGTAATTAAAATATACTTTCTCATATCAACTTTCTTCTTATTTGGAGGGGAGAGAAGCAAAAGTGAAGTTGTGATATTATTTTTTTATTCATATGGCTGGTCCATATGTATATGGTCTGCCTCTACGTTGAGTCAACCTAAAAAATACCCCACAATGTATAAGACCAACCTTATGGGCTTAAGACCCCTCATATTTTCACATTGCTGAAGCCACGAGAGGAGGAGAACACCTGTTGTGAGTGTGGTGACCTTGGCCCACCTCTACCGCATGCATAGCCACTTTCACTAGAGAATAGATGGACGGAGCCATCCCCATCCTCCTTGGCTCCGTTGCCGCCATCCCCATCCCCAATGGAGTTGACTGACAATAAGGAAGAGGACGAGGGGTCGTTGTCGAAGAGCTTCACACCCTGAGGGGTCGGCCTTTGGTACGGCATATCCTGGCCAAAATCGCACCATCGGAATGGGAGGAGAACAGGAGAAGAGGCAAAACGAACCTTTGTGGCGAGCTGCTTCCTCGGGGCCTTGAATCTAGTGGATTTCATAGCTCTTTGGGTCTGCCGTCGTCGAACTTCCTCCCGTCATCTCGATCTACATCCTCTGGATCCGACCGATCATCGTCTCTGGTTGTGATGCACCATCCTTAGGCCACTGCTGCTCGGCGCAACAACGACGGCAACGTCCACCTCTGGTTTCGCCGCCGTGAGCTCGTCGATCACCAGGGGAGAGAGACCAGCTCAGGGTGGAAGGGAAAAAAGTGAGGTTGGTGGCCTCTAACTTCGCTCGTCGCCGCCATTCACGCGTCGTCGTCTGTCGCCTGCTCTGCCCAACTCCTCGTGCCACCGGCCTTAATCTGCTGTAAAGGGTAGATGGGTGACCAGTAAATCACCAGTGGGGATTTTTTTCGAGTTAATTTTTTAATTAATTTTTTGCTTAGGGGGTTTAAATGTAAAATCCTGGTTTGAGGGAATTTTCCTACCATGCTAATTTCATAGAAAAAAAACATCCGGTCTACATCTTTGTTTCATTTTCTGTTTCTTTCCTAAGGGTCATCTCCCTGCGAAATTCATATGTTTCTAAATTCTATATTTTGCATATGCATTCCTATACTATTACTCCATTCGTCCCAAAATATAGCAACTAACTAGAGATGTTCCTTCCTAGATTGCTATATATTGGGTTGGAGGGAGAATTGTTTTCTTTCTACTCATGTGTTTCTCCATTCCTGCCGAACAAGCCCTTGTAGAAAGAAAGACAAAATGCACTTCCGTTGTATTTTCATTAGCAAAAGTCCCGATAGTACGGAATTCATATATTTTTGAATGATTTTTTTTCTTTTGAAACCATACTAATTCACATCCATGCAAAAGTAAATTGCTACGACGGTCAGAGTGCGTACATGTATTTATGCCATGACGGTCAGAGTGCCGAGTCAGTAGTCAGTCAACAGAATTCGAAGAGGAACGCAACCTCCCGAATCACGAGGCCCGGAGGGAGGCTGCTATTGTTGCCTATATAGCTGGAGGCAGAAGCCTCCTCGATCGTCTCCTCCCACTCAGCAATCATGGCGGCGTCGGAGGAAGACGACACCAACCCGAGCACAAGGAGGAAGAAGCCTCGCCTCATGGTGGAGGCGGAGAACGCCGCCGACGCCCTCGACTGCGGCGTGTGCTTCCTCCCGCTGCGACCGCCTATCTTCCAGTGCCCCGTCGGCCACGTCGTCTGCTCGCCGTGTCGCGACAAGCTGGCGCGTACGTGTCCACGCAAGTGCCACGTCTGCGGCGTCGCCGTCGTCACCTACCGTCGCTGCCACGCCATGGAGAAACTCGTCGACTCCATCCACGTGGCGTGCCCGCACGCCGCCCACGGCTGCGCCGCCACGCCGGCCTACCACGAGCTCGAATCCCACCGCGACACGTGTCCTCACGCGCCGAATTGCCACTGCCCCGGCGACGGCTGCGGCTTCGTCGGCTCCACCGCCGCGCTCCTCGACCACTTCGCCGCCGCGGCGCCGCACGACTGGCCGTGCACCGACGTCAGCAGCAACCAGTTGACCAAAGTCAACCTCAAGAAAGGCTTCAACTTCCTCCGCGTCGTCGATGATCACAACCCCGGCGCCTCCCTCAGTGCTTTGCATACACCCGCACGAGGTCGTCAACATGCGATGTGAGCTCGTGATTTTGTGGTTGGGCGGCGGCGGCATGCACCACCAGCAGTCCATCTTCAACTTAGGTTGCAGCGATCTTGCCGATGGGCTGCCCGATCCCAAGCATCGCTCCCAGTTCTTGGTGCCGGCATTTGTCCAAAGATAATGTCAGTTAATGTTGCTCTTTAATGAAGTGATTTTGGGGTTAATTATGGGTCCATCGGTTGGTAGATATGTAAAAAAAATACATATATCTTTGACCCCGGTTGGTGTTATCATCCAGGGTCGAAGATCTATCTTTTGCCTTCGGTTATATAACCAGAGTTAAAAATCCGGATCTCTAGTTTCGGATCGATAACCCTGGATCGATAACTTGGACTAGAGGGGGGTTACGAACCGAGGGTAAAACCCCTTTCTCTAGTAGCAATTTAATGATAGTAGCTAGTTATCTTAGGGCCCGTTTAGTTTGTGAAAACATTTTGCAAAAACATCACATCAAAAGTTTGACCGGATGTCGGTAAGGGTTTTTGACACAAATAAAAAAATTAATTTCATGGCTAGCCTATAAATCACGAGACGAATTTTTCTGAATCTAATTAATCATTCATTAAGACATGTGGGTTACTATGGCACTTATGGCTAATCATGATCAAATTAGGCTCAAAAGATACGTCTCGTCGTTTACAGACCAACTGTGTAATTAGTTTTATTTTTTATCTATATTTAATGCTTCATGCATTAGTCCAAAGATTCGACGTGATGTTTTTGGAAAAAAAAAATTGGAAACTAAACAAGGCCTTATGTATGCATCAGTGTTCTGAAAGACTGAAACGGAAATGACATCCAACATCCTGCTATTGTTTGATCTTTGTTTGGATTTTGGATTGATCGTCTTATTGATTAACAACATCAGTCAGATTAGTAAATGCCCCTTATTTCCTCACCGAAAATACAAGTTAGATGCCACTGTACTGTCGACTTGTCATTGCCAAAAAAAAAACTACAAATAAATGATCTTTGGCAAATCTACTGGAGTAACACTATTTTTGTTCTATTTATCAAAAATTATGAACTTTGATGCTACAAGAACAATTTTGCCCATATTGAATACTCCCTCCATCCTTAAATACAAGGCATATTTTAATTATACACGGTTTATAATACTTTACTTTTACCATTAATTTATTCCATAAAAAATATCAAAAATATAAAATTTACATTATATGAAAAAACATTCAAATATAAATCTAATAATGTCACATACATAACACTAAACAGCGATATGATTAGTTTAACGAATATTAGTTAAAACTTTTAAATATTAACTTCGTGAAAAATAAGGACATCTTATATTAAAGGATAGAGGGAGTATTTTACGGATACTAATCGTCAAAATGCGTGTCATACAGGACACGTCAGTGGAACATGCTGGCTGACATGTGGGCCCGTAGATGGCGTATTTAGTATAAAACAATGAATTTAGTATATGTGCAGGATGAATGAACAGCTTAGGTCGACAGTTTTTGATTGGTTACAACATTTGTAATCCCTAGATGTTTTGTTTTTGTTTGTAAATAACTCTTTCTTTCTCTATTATATATAACTACTAGGAAAGGCCTAGTAGTACTTTTGATCAAAAAACAATGAATTTAGTATACATCTTATGGAGTACTACTATATGTGTTTGTATGTATATGTATGTATATATGTATATATATGTATGCATATATATGTATGTATGTATATGTATGTATATATGTATATGTATGTATGTATATGTATGTATATATGTATATATATATAATGATTTCTATTATTTCTGTCGATGCGTATGCCCGACACGCGGGGATCCGTGGGACCCTTTTTTTGTGGCATAGGGGTGCGATGATCAAGCCTGAGTCAAGGAGAAGAAGAAGGTGGGGAAGATGGTGAAATGATCAACTCATAGACACAGGGGTTTATACAGGTTCGGCCCGCCGGGGAGGCGTAATACCCTACTCATGTTCTTGTTCTTAATATGGAGGTTGTAATACAACCTTGGTATGATGATTCTTTTGTGCAATAATCAGAGTATCTAACTCTTCAGTCTATTCCTTTTCCAACTACTAGAATGGAGTTTTTCCTTGGGGGTTAGAATGGATGATTGAACTGAGTGATGGTCTCCTAAGAGTCGAATCCACACCACAGTCCTAGATTTTTCTACACCATGCCAGTGCCGCGGAGTAGTCTCTGCTTTGTCTTGTCAGGGGTCACGCCCCGTTCCTACTCCCGTCGCCACGTCACAGGAGTTGGTGAAGAAAATGGGACGGCGAGGCCATCATGCTGCTGACGAGGGGCGAGGTTAACTTACCTACTTCCACTGGGGCCTACTTATCAGTGGGCCACCAACTTAATTAGGGGTGACGTCAAGCCCCCAGCCCTCGCCCTCTCTCTCCCACGCGACCGTCCAACGCATTAAATGCGACGGTGACCGGCCATAGAGAGGGGCATGGGCGGACTGACCGTGAGGTCAGCTCGCGGTCACCATTGAGGACTTTCTCACCCCCTCCCCTCGAAACAGGCAAAAGGGGTAATGATGGGCTGACAGCCGCATCTCACGTCGCATTAAATGCGACGGGGCGGCGTCAGGCCACTTCCATCACATTAAATGGGGTAGTTGGCAGTTGAGTGCACTCTCGCGCTTCTCTCATCTAAGAGAAGTACGGGTTGAGGGGGCAGGGGGTCCTCCGGGTGTCCCAAACCCTTGTGATTTGGAGGGAGGGCCTGTGGGCAACTCCCCGGGCCATACCCCCTCGGGGTGGCCACGTGGCCGCCCGCGGCCGGAACCGCTGCGGTCACTGTGCAGTTTGATCTCAGGAGCTAGAGGACGGTGGAGACGCACTCCGTCACCCATATATCATGTTCCCGCTATACTCCGGGCTCATATCACCACCAGTTTCCTATTCTTTTCTATTACCGGTTCCGTTTAGTACATCCAACACTATTCTTATCTGTTGATGGACAGCACAAAATATACATACACAATTAAATTTTTATACTTGTAGCAACGCATGAGCATTTCTTCTAGTACTATTTGATTTTTCTTAGGCACACCGTCACTGATCCACATACCGCGCGCACAAATATTATTTACAAGGGAGATTAATGGTCCATGATTTATAAATGCTTGACAAAATCTTTCTGTACAAAAATTTATCTAACAAATGCCGGAGACGGTATGATGCAAATAGTCTGTCCAATCTTTAATTAAATCACAGTATGATTAAAGAATGAGTAATTGTTGGTTGCATGTTATTTTAGACCATGGCCCTCTGATGGATCCGGAAGGCTAATAATTAGCCCACCAAAATCTTGTTATTTAGGAGTACTAAACATATTTTACTGACAAAACTTGTCTCACGACCCCTAGGCTAATTTGTGAGACGAATCTAATGATATATATTAATCCATGATTTGCTACAGTAATGCTACAATAATTATTCTTTAATCATAAATTGATATACCTCGTTAGATTCGTCTTGTATATTAATGGAATTGGTTTTGTAAATAACCTACATTTAATACTTTAAAATAGCAAGATTTCAGAGGGCTGATTATTAGCACAAAGGATCCAAAGAGGACCCATGTATACAATATTCACTGATGTAACTGGAGTCTTGGGATGACCAAGAATGAAAAAAATGTAAACAATCTGATATATTCAAGAGCACAGCAGGCAAGACACTTCCAACACCATCCGACGTGAAACATAGTAATCTATTCCCGTTACAAAGCACGTGCACTATTTCTATAATAGGCATAGGTAAAGATATAACGGCTCAGAGCCAAAATGTGCTTCTTTTGTATTTTTATTAGCAAAAATACCAATAGTACTCCCTCCGTCTTCATTTGATCAGCGTATTAGAGGAATGCACCGAGAGCAAGGCCAGAATGCCTCACTTGGGGTCAACTATGCTGATCAATTGTAGACAAGGCAAAAAAAAAACTTGTATGCTGATCAAACATAGATGGAGGGAGTACTACATTTGTACCAGTGGCGGGCCTACAGTGATTCATGGGTATTCAGTTGAATACCCAAGATTTTTGGCAAAAGAATTTATATATACAGTATATATTCCATATGTATATTGAAAAGTATAGGTAAAAAGGCCTCCTAGTGAAGCTAACATTGGCCCAATAGAGAGAAACAGCCCAACACAACTAGCACATCCCTCCGTTTCCTCCTCCTTGGTCCCGACTCTGCCTCACACATGCACACCTCTGAACATCCGCAGTCCGACCGCAGTCAAACATGGGCCGCCTCCGTTCTACCTCTGCGCTGCACCCCCGCTGGCCGCCGCCTTCCTGCCGTTGGCCGTCGGTCGAATTCCTGATTCTCCCCTTCCTCTTGCTCTTGGTCTTCCTCGTGGCTCCGTGCGTCTCTGCCCTGGGCGGCTCTGCGGCTGAGCCCTAACCCTAGGTCCAGCCGTCACTCGGCAGCCACCCGCTCGCGCCGGCGGCTGGTGGAGGACCCGGCGCGGCGGCTCCCGACGGCTCTATCCACCCCAAGCCGTCCTAGTTCCCTAGCCCCCACTGCGGTATGCGGCTGAGGCAGGAGGTAAGCCGGCTAGCCCTTTTTTCTCAATTGTGAAATTTAAAAGTCTCAATTGGTCTCTCCACATTTTGCAATTCGTTAAATTTGGACTAGAGCCGCAATGATTTATATATTGTGGTGATTTGAATTCATGACCTAAGTAGACAAGTAGAGCTCTAATTTTGTATATTGTAGTCATGTAGTGCATTTTTAGTAAGTAAAAGTCAAATTGTTGAATTTTTAGGTCCGAAACATGGAAATAAAGAATAGCCTAATTGTGTGTAATCCGTTATGTCTCCTATATGTATATTATACAACCATTACTATAGAACAAATATTATGTGTTTGATTTTTTTTACCCCATTCCGATTTCGAATACCCAAGTTCAAAATCCTAGGCCCGTCCCTGATTTGTACTGCATTCATATTTTTTTGATATTTCTTTAAACCATAGAAGTATTTGCACATCCATATAAATACCCCATGTATATTCCATGACTGTCGAAATGCGTTTATGTATGTATGGCCATGACGGTCAGAGTACCGAGTCAGGAACTTATCAGTCAGTCAGAGAAGTCGAAGAGGCGACCTCGCGAATCACGAGCCGGAGGCCCGAGGGAAGATGCAGCTGCCACACTATGATACACCGACACTTCTGAGAAACTGCGTATCGGTGTCGAATGACGTGTCCGACACCGATACTTCGCCGACACGCCTCCGATACGCGTCGGAGAAGTATCGGAAAATTAAACAGCTAAAATAAATAGTTTTATTTTTCGACACACCGCCGATACTTCTCCGACATATATTGTGACACGGCACAACCCATTAAGCAGACATAATCCAAAAGCCTGAAACCCCACACATTCTTGCTTAACTTAACCATGAAGATGCAAGAGCAAATGGTCATACTATTTATGATTTGGGTTAATAGATTCTAGAATATATTGCTAAGTATTGATTGAATTCTACCAATTGCTAACAAAGTAAAATACATTATATTGCACTGCTTTTTATTTCAGTGGCAATCAGCCAATCAATTCAGGTTTTGTAGAAATATACATATATAGTATTTTTTTATTAAAATATGTAGACGTGTCGCCGTGTCGGTATTTTTCAGAAAACGGCGAATCCCCGTATATGTGTCGTAACGTGTCGTGTCGACGTATCCGTGTCGGTGCATCATAGGCTGCCAGGCTGCTCTTGAATTGCTTCTCACTCAGTGAAGATTGCAAAGCAAAGTGCTGATAACGTGTTTAAACTAATTCATTGCAGGAATGAATAGTAGAGAATAAGAGTAGAAAGTGATTCTCATTCATTACTTTAGTGTACAATAGTGGTCTATTTATAGGCCAATTACAAGAGAAGTTAGAGGGGGAAGTTAAAGAGGAAGTTAGATTAATCCTCAATTGATCACATGTTAATTGTGTTGTAACATATATAGCCTAGGTCCTCGATCGTCTCGTCCCACTCAGCAATCATGGCGGCGTCGGAGGAAGATGGCACCAGCATGACAAGGAGGAAGAAGCCTCGCCTCATGGTGGAGGCGGAGGACGCCGCGACGCCCTCGACTGCGGCGTGTGCTTCCTCCCGCTCCGCCCTCCCATCTTCCAGTGCCACGTCGGCCATGTCGTCTGCTCGACGTGCCGCGACAAGCTGGCGCCAGCGGGCAAGTGCCACGTCTGCGGCGTCGCCGTCGCCGGCTACCGTCGCTGCCACGCCATGGAGAAACTCGTCGATTCCATCCGCGTCGCGTGCCCGCACGCCGCCCACGGCTGCCCCGCCAGGCCGCCCTACCACAGCCTCGACGCGCACCGTCTGTCGTGCACGCACGCGCCGTGCCACTGCCCCGGCAAGGGCTGTGGCATCGTCGGCTCCACCGCCGAGCTCCTCGACCACTTCGCCGACGAGCACGACTGGCCGTGCACCGACGTCAGCAGCGACCACGACAACCTAGCTTGGGCCGAAGTCCACCTCAACGACTGCTTCAACTTCCTCTCTGTCGATCACCACATCATCATCATGATGAACATGACGTCAGTGCCGCCATTAGACCGCGCAATCTCCGTGCTCTGTATACGCCCGCGCGCGGCGGCCGCCGTTTCCGAGATGAAATGTGAGCTCAAGCTGTTCAACGACACCGGCGGCAGCCACTACCAGAAATCCCAGTTCCAGTTAGACTGCAGCGACCTCGCCGATGGGCTGCCCGATGATCTTAAGTATCGCTGCCAGATGGTGGTGCCAGCATTTGTCGCCGGCGACGACAACGACGATGGCATCGGAACCAATGTCCGTATTATCATCAACTAGCTAGGTACAAAGTAGAATCATCAGTTACTGTGTTCATGTGGAGATTTGATATCCAGTGAAGTGAATCCAAATGAAAGCTGTGCTTGCTTATGGTTATTAATTTGGTATCCTTATGAACCATATGCGTTACTGCTCATATGGATCATTTTGTTAATGTGGAGTCCATGCGATGAGTTTGGACCTAGTAGTGTTTATGTATGCACCAGTGTTCTGAAAATGAAGTGATATCCATCAGAACTTCTTCTGATGTTTAATTGACATTTCTTATTTTCTCATGAACATGTAGTTCTGAAGTATGAAACCTGAAACTGCAGTAGTTCTTGTTCTGAACTCTGAAGTTGACAAGTGCTGAAACTCTATATACTCCCTCCATATAAAAAACATGTTTCTGGGTTTGAATTTTGACATACACTATGTTCAGATTTAAACCTACAAACACGTTTTTTTCTTACGGAGGGAGTAAGTTCTAATTAGGCTGGGACATCCAGGAGCCTGCGCATACTCCCAACACGGAATTAAATGGAGCTGGCTAAAGCATTGATAAAAAAGAATGGCACCTAGGCCTTGTTTAGTTCCAAAAAACTTTTTCTTAAAAACATCACATTAAATTTTTGAACTCATGTATAAAGCATTAAATATAGATAAAAAACTAATTGCACAATTGGGTTGTAAATGACGAGATGAATCTTTTGAGCCTAATTATGCTATGGTTAGTCATAAGTGTTATAGTAACCTATACGTGTTAATGATGGATTAATTAGGCTCAAAAAATTCGTCTTGCGGTTTTTAGACTAGTTGTAAAATTAGTTTTTTCGTTTGTGTCCATAAACACCTCTCGACATTTAGTCAAGGGTCTGATATGACGTTTTCGCAAAAAAAATTCATAAACTAAACAAGACCCTAAAACACTATGCGATCATAAACGAATGGAGGGACGGGACGGAGTGAGTATCATAAATTCTTGTATTGTTTCCCATGCTCAATCAATATCCCATGACGGTCAAAATATGACACTACAATCGGAGTGCAGAGTCAGTCCGTCAGAGAAGTTGAAGAGGCTCATGACCTCGCGAATGGTGAGGGCCGGAGGGAATAAGCTACAAGTGCCCGTGCTATACATAGGTGGAAACGAGACCGATGTCCTCCTGGCCTCCTCTGCTCGTCTTCTCCTCCCACTCCAGTCATGGCGGCGTCCAGGATCACGACACCACGGCCAACCTCCAGCACGAGGAGGAGGAAGAAGCCTCGCCTCATGGTTGAGGAGGATGCCGCCGCCGACGCCCTCGACTGCAGCGTGTCAGTGCCACGTCGTCTGCTCGCCGTGCCGCGACAAGCTGTCCCGGGCGCCGGTGCCCAAGTGCCACGTCTGCGGCGTCGCCGTCGCCGGCTACAGTCGCTGCCACGCCATGGAGAAACTCGTGGATTCCATCCGCGTGGCGTGCCCGCACGCCGCGCATGGCTGCGCCGCCACGCCTGCGTACCACGAGCTCGAATCCCACCGCGACACGTGCCCGCACGACTGGCCACGCACCGATGTCAGCAGCAACTACATGAAGTACAGGATGGCCGACTTCCACCTCAAGAACGGCTTTAACTTCATCGCCGTCGACGGCCGGCCACCGACTCTTCCCGCCTGATCATGCTCAATGTGACGCCAGAAACGTCAGGCCGTGCCATCTCCGTGCTCTGTATCCGCCAGCACGCGGCACAAGCCAAGATGAAATGTTCGCTCGGGCTGTTCATCTCGTGGTTCGACTTCGCCGGCGACGGTCACCACCAGAAATCCAGGTTCCAGTTAGTCTGCAGCGACCTCGCCGGTGGGCTGCCCGATGATCCCAATCATCTTTACCAGATGACGGTGCCAGGATTTGTCACCGGCGACGACAACGACGATGGCATCCGAACCAGTGTCCGTATTGTCATCAACTAGCTAGGTAGGTACAAAGTAGAATCATCAGTTACTGTCGGTTTATGTATGAATTGCTAGCGCTGTGTTCATGTGGAGATTTGATATCCAGTGAAGTGAATCCAAATGAAAGCTGTGCTTGCTTATGGTTATTAATTTGGTATCCTTATGAACCATAATTGTTAGTGCTCATATGGATCGTTTCGTTAATGAGGAGTCCATGTGATGAGTTTGAACCTAGTAGTGTTTATGTATGCATCAGTGTTCTGAAAATGAAATGATATCCATCAGAATTCTTCTGATGTTTAATTAGCATTCCTTATTTTCTCACCGAAAAGAAAGGCCATTATTGTCGCTGTGAATTTTCTTTGTTTGCTAGTACTTCTAGATCCTTTATTCATCTCCTCAGTCTTGTCAATTCCATGTAATCCTTTGCGCCTGAAAGCCCATGCAAGGTCGTTCAGAACAAAGATTGGAAAACACCCCGAGAAACATTAGAATTCTGTACAAATTTCAATTTGGAATCTCCAAGAATCAAAATCGAACAATAATCCATCGAAGAGAAATTTACACTACAGCAGCCAGCCGGCAAAGAAACATCCAGAAAGGTTCAGAGCCCAGAAGTTTCAGAATACTCCTTTGAAAGAGAACAGAACAAGTGAGATTCTCGTCAGAAAACAGAATAGCGTTGCAAGGCTTCATAATGGGCCTAGATATGGCGACAGGCAAACGGCCAATAATTCATGCCGCAGCCCATACGGGATAATGGCCTCCATACACGCGTAGAGAGAGAGGCTAGTGCTATATTAAGCCACAATTACGTGCCCTAATTCAGCCGTCAACAACCAGAGAAAATCTAATCTGTGAGGTGCAGTGCATGTAGGTAGGTTGGTGGAGGCTCGCGGCGATGGACATAGGCTCATCGTCTTCCTACCGGCGGCGAGCCATGGCCATGGTCTCCTCTGCCCTCTCCAGGCGCCGATCCATGGCCATGGCGACGGCGTCTGACGAAGGCGAAACCTCGGCCCACGCCAGCAAGAGGCTGCGGATCGCGCCAGAGTACACCGATTGTACCGATCAGGAGAGCAGCCATCGCCATGAGGAAGATGAAGAGGGGGATCAGAGGGAAGATGAAAGGCAAGCCGAATCTGATCTGGGTGATGGCGAAGAGGAGGAGAGGCTTGGACACGAGGAAGACGGCGACGGCGGCGAGGAAGACAACGGCGGCCGCGTGGAAGAAGAGGAAGAAGAAAGGCTAGGTGATGATGAAGACGGCGCCGGCGAGGAGATCCATGGCCATGAGGAAGACGGCAGCGGCAGCGGCGAGGAGGAGGAGGAAGAAATCGACACCGAACCTGACGATGATGGCATGGAGGAAGAGGAAATCGCCGGCGTCGTCCACGGTAGGGTGGACGAAGAGATGCCTGCCGTCGATCACGGCGGCGATAGCGTCGAAGCAGAGATCGCCACCGCCGATCCTCCTCCTCCGCCGCCGCCACGCGCGGCGGTCGCCGGCGTGACGGTGGAGGACGGCGACGCACTCGACTGCGGCGTGTGCTACAACCCACTAAAGCCACCAATCTACCAATGCGAAGTCGGCCACGTGGTCTGCTCCCCATGCCACGAGAGGATGACACCAACCCCAACCTGCCACGTCTGCCGCGTCCCCGTCACCGGCGGCGCCTACCGCCGCTGCCACGCAATGGAGCGCCTCGTGTCCTCCATCCACGTGGCGTGCCCCCACGCCGCCCACGGCTGCGCCGCCGCGCCACCCTACCACGACCTCGAATCCCACCTTGACACGTGTCCCCACGCCCCCAATTGCCACTGCCCCGGCGACGGCTGCGGCTTCGTCGGCTCAACCACCGCTCTCCTCGCCCACTTCGCCGCCGCCGCCCATGGCTGGCCGTGCGTCACCCATCTCCGCTCCGGCGAGGACTTCGCCCTCGACGACGGCCTCAACTTCCACCTCGTCAAGCGCCATCTCATCATGATCAACGTGACGCGCTTGCCGCTCATCGGCCGCGCCATCTCCGTGCTCTGCATACACCCTCACGCCGCCGCCGCCGACGAGATGAGATGCGAGCTGCGGCTGTTCTCCGTCTCGCGCCGCGGCGAAGACTACCACGATCAGAAGGCCGTGTTCCGTATGGATCACAGCGACCTCGCCAATGGGCTGCCGGCTGGTGAGAATCAACGATTCCAGTTCGTGGTGCCAAGGCATGTTAATGACGACTACGACGGGGCAATCCATATTCGCGTCCGTTTAATTGTATCGTGAACGAACTATCTAGGTGCCTAGGTATAACTGTCAGTTAATGTTGCTGTCATTTTGGTTGTTTTGTTGATTAGGATTATTACGAGTCAAATAATGGGACGAGTTAGAGTTAGGTTGGGGTAGCACTCCAGTATTTATGCATTAGACCATTAGTTGTACTTGTGTTTTAATTTGATTATGCACTACTGCCACTGTAGTTAATCCGTCCGAATGAACTATATGCATCAGTGTCCGTATTGATCACTTTCAATTAAATGACAGTAAGTTAGTATTGATATCCGTATGAACCATAGTCTGTGCTCATACGGATTTGATATTTCTCTATCAAATGTTCTTTTTCCCATCCACACTCTTTTTACAGCTGGCTATGCGATTGTGCCTCTGTGCTTCAAAATCCGTGCAGCAAAACTGTTGTACCACCCCGGTTTTGACCTTTTCTTTTTAAACTTGAAATTCATTAGATATTCTCTCCGTCCTCGAATATTTGACCACATTGATTTTTTGACACATATTTGATTGTTCGTCTTATTAAAAAAATTGTAAAATATATAAAACTATATATATGCATAAAAGTATATTCAACAATAAATCAAATGATATGAAAATAACTAATAATTACGTAAATTTTTTGAATAATATGAACGGTCAAGTGTAAAAAAAATCAACACATCAAACACTTAAGAACGGAGAGTGCTTATTACTGCGCCTTCTCCCTTCCCCGTTTCCGCCAAGCGACGGCATAGCTACAGGAACTCAGGACAACCATGCACCTCCCCGCCAGTAGGCATCAGCGATCCCTCAACCCATCCCTCTCCCACCCTGTTCTGAACTCTGTTACGACTCGGTGGCATCACGTGCAGCCGGTAGCTGCGGGCTCCGGCTGGGTGGTTGTTTCAACGGGCCGAGAGAAACATCGGGTTGGGCAAGAGGTGAGGTCCGGAGATGTAGGCTTGAGCTGCATCAGGATATTGGATTATTGGACACGCGTCAACCGTCCAGGCGGTGCTGCACAGGATGCGTCGCATGGCACTGCTGCATAGAATTTTTTTTTCGTATGAACCATAGAGATATTAGTGCTCTATGCTCATACGGATTTGCTATTTCTCTATCAAAATGTTTTTCCCTCCTCCTCGTTCTTTTTTCGGGCTATATGCGACTGTGCATTTTGCCTCACAGCCCGTGTACCAAAACAGTTGTACAAACTCGAATTCATCGATTACTGCCTTGCTACGCCTCCTCCCTTCCCCATTTCTGCCAAGCGACGACACAGAGAAAAGTAGCTACAAGAACTCATGAAGCATGTTGGTTTTTTTTTTGAGTTGCAGGGGAGGGGGAGGGACGGATCTCCTCCCCTTCTCCTGCCATTTCTCCCTCTCTTCTTATTCTTCTCCAGCCAAAGTGATCTCGCCGCCACTTAAGTAGTCGTCGACATCGGTCGCCCCTCACTGCCAACCACACCCATCACCAGCGTCCACCCTCACAACTTTGGCTCCACCACATCCTCATCGCACGGATGTCGCAGCCGTCCACTGTTCCAACCATCCCTCTAAGCCTTGGTGCCTAGCACCACCCGAAGCCCCCCTCCTTCCTGGCCCCACGCCCGACCCTAAATAGTGGGGGTCGGATTTCTCTATCGTCGGTCGCCGCCACTTCTGCTAGAGAAGAACGGCACGCCATTAAAATTAGTAATGGGCGCTCGTGGGCTGTTAGGACACGTGTCATCCACTAGGTAGTGTTACCGATTAGCTAGATTTTACGCTTGTCAAGCCTAGGCATGTGTCCATCTATTCCGCCATTCGTGTAGTGTAGTCGCAATGTTCCATGAATCCAGCCTGAGTTGTTCATATGCAATACAGGTTGCTGTCATGTCCTATAGTTTTCTCGTATATCTGCATTCGACTAGCGGGTCTAAATCTACAATGCAATTAAATGACAGTAAACAATCCCATTTGATATGGATATCCTAATACTCGTATGAACCATATGCATATTGTCATTTTTGATATCCATATGAACCATATGTATTATCGTTCATAGGGATCATTTTGTTGATTACGAGTCAATTTTGGACCTAGTCTTTTATGTATGCACCAGTATTCTTAAAATGAAACGATGTCCACTTAACAATCTACTGATTGCTAACGTTCCTTGTTTTCTCACCGAAAGAAAGGCCATTGTTGAGGACTGCACTTAACGCGGTTGGTGAGTTCTACGGTAGTGTAACACGTAAGCCTGCGTTAGAAATTCTACAGACGCAACACACTTTTTCTGTACGAAAGTCCCTACAGAATTACATTTCAAATCTTTAATAATCAAAACCCAACAAGCAGTCGAGGAAGAGAAAAGTTTGAGAAAATAATGGTTTTTTTAGCCTCCTTTTGTGCTCGCAAGCAGCCACCGCACTCTGACCCCAATCGAGCTCACCGTATCCATGTCACCACCACTGCCGGTGATGTTGTAGTGTATTTGTGCTTACCGTCTCCACCGCTCACCGCCGACGGTGGTGCGGCTGTGACGGATATGGCGGCAGCAGAAACACACGGCCCATAATGGTTCAACCCACAACGGGATTATGGCCTCCATTCGGCGGCCCATATTGGTTGGGCCAGATCGGGATTACGTCACTTCCTACCGGCGGCGTGCTATGGCCATGGTCTCCTCTGCCCTCTCCAGGCGCCGATCCATGGCCATGGCGGCGGCGTCAGACGAAGGCGAAACCTCGGCGCACGCCAGCAAGAGGCCTCGCGTGCGGATCGCACCGGAGTATACACAGATTCAACCGACGTGAGCCATCGCCCCCGTGGTGAGGAAAGGCATGGCGAATCTGATGGATGTTGATGGTGACGTGGAGAGGCATGGACACGAGCAAGTCGGCGGCGGCGGCGAGGAGAGCCATGGCCATGAGGAAGACGGCGGCGGCGGCGAGGATGAGGAAGAAACCCAAGGCGAACCTGATGATGATGATGGCGTTGAGGGCTCGGAATCTGATCGTGGCGATGGTCTGGAGGAGCGGGAAACCGCCGGCGTCGTCGATGCTAGGGAGGAGACGCCACCGGCGGATGCACCCGCGGCGGTCGCCGGCGTGACGGTGGAGGACGGCGACGCGCTGGACTGCGGCGTGTGCTACCACCCACTGAAGCCACCCATCTACCCATGCGAGGTAGGCCACGTGGTCTGCTCCCCGTGCCACGACAGGATGACACCAACCCCAACCTGCCACGTCTGCCGCGTCCCCGTCACCGGCGGCGCCTACCGCCGCTGCCACGCCATGGAGCGCCTGGTGTCCTCCATCCACGTGGCGTGCCCTCACGCCGCACACAGCTTCGCCGCCACGCCACCCTACCACGACCTCGAATCCCACCTCGACACGTGTCCCCACGCGCCCAATTGCCACTGCCCCGGCGACGGCTGCGGCTTCGTCGGCTCAACCACCGTTCTCCTCGCCCACTTCGCCGCCGCCGTCCACGCCTGGCCGTGCGACACCCGTACGGCCGCCGCCGCTGGCGACACATACTCTCTCGACGACGGCTTCAACTTCCTCCGCGTCGAGCACCACGACGCCGCCGGCGGCGGCGGCGGCGACCGCCTGGTGATGCTCAACATGACGCGTGAGGCGTACGGCCGCGCAATCTCCGTTCTCTGCATACACCCCAACGCCGCCGCCGTCGCCGCCGCGATGCGATGCGAGATCAGGTACGAGTCGCGGGTGGGCTACTACTACGGCGGCGGCGACGATGGGGCGCCGTGGCATGGACATGTTCAGAAGTCGGTGTTCGACGTAGGGCACAGCGATCTCGCCGGTGGGTTGCCTGATCCCAAGCAGGGATTCCAGTTCATCCTGCCAAGCTGTGTTATGCCAGACGATGGCGAAGGTTTCATTCGAATTCATGTGCGTATGATCGTCATCAACTAGAATCCCGTGTCCAAATTATTGTCATCGATCGTCATCATCGACTATCAGCTAAATTGTTTCTGTGATTCCCATCATTTTGTTTAGCGCACACGCTTTTTAAAATTCAACTCTTCAACTATTTGACCAACAATTAGTCTATTGTTATTTAAACTTTATTTGATAAAAATGACATCATTGAAATGAAATTTAAATCTACTTTCAAATGACTATAATTTTGTAATAAAAAATATTACAATATAGTAGATATTAAATGTTAGAAATTAGTTTTGAAAACTGTGCCAAGTTTGATCATGCCTTGTATTATGGAACGGAGGGAGTAGGAATTTAGGATACAATGTGACGAGTTAATTTGGAGTACGTACGTAGTATGCATCAGTTCTGAATCTGAAATGATAGTAATCAATCCTTCTTCGCATTCTATGCATCATCACTCAGTAATTTTTTTATTATTTTTTTGTTATCAGTAAGTAACATGGTCTGGTTGATGTCAACGAAAATAAAAAGGCATTGTTGTGACTGCAATAGAAGGGTTTTTTTTTGGTTTGCTAGTAATATATACATCCTTGATCTCAGTCTTGGCAATTCCATGCAATCCTCTAAACAAGTGGTTATGAAGGCGAAAGCAATCACCCCATCTACAATCTTTCATAATGGAAAATCCCTGAGGAGCATTAGAATTTTGTAACCTTTTTACTACGGCAAAATTTGCGCATCCAGAGTTTAACAGCAGAATTTAATAGTGCACTGATGCAACCATAAACCTTATAGTGCATTCTTATAAATACAACGACTACTCAGTATGACAAAAAAAGTGGCAAACAAACAGAGAAAGGAGACATATTGAAATCACCTTACTGCTTCGTTTAGCAGCAGTGGATTGATTTCAATGGGCTTTGCATGCGACAAGGTAGACAAACACTGAACCGGCAAAGGAAACAGAGACTCGGCAGATGATGGTCAGTTCACAATATCCAGATGATGGTCTATTTGATTTCTAGTCCCACACTCCCACTAGAAAAAAAAAAGTACTAGTAACAATTTAACGTCAAAGAGAAGAAAATTGAAAAAAAAAATATAGCACACTACAGATGATAATTAGCACACCAAGTACCAGAACATAATGAACTACAGTATTTAATTAAGTCCAGGCAGCACACCTAGCCCTTCACTACATACTGTATGATCGATCCATAGAAGAATCAAATCACATTGCAGTATAAACAAAAAAAGCTTAGTTAACTGTTAAGCTAATCATCTGGTGTTTAGTAATGAATTAGTACTACTCCTAATCACCAGTCATGTTACTAATGCAATTTAAACCCAACATTGACTATTACTCACTCACGCCTCTAATTGATCCTAATACGGATACTGATTCTGATGCCACCGTCACTATCATCTCCGGCGACAAACTCCGGCACCACCATCTGGTAATGATGGCAGGGATCCGGCAACCCTGATGCGAGATCACTGCAACACAAATCGAACCTGGAACTCTGGTAATGTCTCCGGCAAACTCCCCCGCCGCCGCCGCCGACGAACCGGCTCACGTTCAGCTCCAGCTCACACTGAATCCTCTTCCCTTCGCCGCCGCCGCCGTCGATGCAGCAGATCACGGAGACGGCGCGGCCGAGCGGCGGAACGGGCGTGACGGCGAGCATGAGAATTCGGGAGGAGGAGGAGGAGAGGCGGAGGAAGTTGAATCCGTCCTTGAGGTGGATGGTGGTGAAGGCGGCGGAGGCGGCGGCGGCGAGGTTGGTGGTGGGCCAGCCATGGGAGGTGGAGAGGTGGGTGAGGAGGGAGGAGATGGAGCCGACGAAGTCGCCGGCGGGGCAGTGGCATGGCGCGGTGGCGGCGCAGCCGTGGGCGGCGTGAGGGCACGGGAGGGGGATGGAGCGGCGGTGGTGGTTGCCGGCGGCGAGGAGGCAGGCGAGGCAGAGGGTGGGGGAAGGGGAGAGGTTGTGGCATGGAGGGCAGAGGGCGTGGCTGAGGTTGCAGCGGAAGATGGGTGGGCTTAGTGGGAGTGGCACGGAGCACACGCCGCAGTAGAGCTCCAGCTCGAGGCCGACTGCGGCGGCGGCGGCGGTGGCCGCCGTCGTTTGCGAAGGCGACGGCGACGCGCCGTAGCCGGAGCAGAGCGGAGTGGAGGAGGCCGCCATCGATCTCTCTCTCTGGCTGTGAGCGAGTACGCCTGAATGGCTGAGTGGCTGAGTGGGTCAATATAAATGCATAAAGGCATGGCAGAATATTATGAAGACATAAAAGCATGTGTATGTTTTGCTTGGTCTGGTGGTCAAGATGGTTAATGTGCAGCAGCTTGGGTCTAAAACATAGGAGTAGCTACTGGTGTATTTTCCTTAAAACATAGGAGTGGTGGCTGAATTGATGAGCGTTGAGGTCAGGTCAAGTGATTTCGGAGGAGATTTCGACAGTCCAGAATCTGTGTTTGTCTCATCGTGAATCCAGGTTCAGAGATTTGAGGCACGGTGACATGCCCAAGAAGGATTTGAGATTTACTGACGTGGGTCCCATATGCCAGCCACGTTAGAGGAGCTCAATCCGTCCAACCATATGCGGACAAGCAGCCCACAAGCCTCGATCGACCAGGCTACTCCTGTGCTACAGCAATAAAACCCCCAGCCAGGTTTGGTTAATGCCTTTTCTTTTTCTTTTTTTTTTTTCAAATCTTGCAGCCTGGCTTTCTGCGAACGAGGAACCAAGGACCATATACCACCAATCCACCGTGCGGCCGTGAACCAAGTTTATAAGGGTGTGTTTGGTTCAAGAATTGGGGCGGTTGGAGTGGGTCGAATCCAGTTTTGGTGGTGTTTGGTTTGGGAACTAGTGGGATGAGTTGGCTCCACATAGGGAATATTCCCTCTAAATCCGGGATGAGCTCGTTCGCCAAAAACTCCCAGATCGCGTGAACCCAGTGGAACGGCGTCAGCGCCTCCACGCCGCCCAGCTCTGCCGCCTGCCCCCGTCACGCCTCCACGCCGTCGAGATGCGCCGCTCCTCTGCTCGTGAA
>CM002483.1:2424685-2452185 GCA_000325765.3 Leersia perrieri
TCCTTGTTGATTTGCCTATTTTTATGGTTATGATACTGTGGTACTGTTGCTCAGATTGTGCTGAACATGGTTGTGATACATATGTTGGGCAGTCAGAATAGAAAATTTATTCTCTTACAAGTGAGAATGCATTCATGGCAAGCAACCAGATAGTTAAATTTAGTTAGAAAGCATACTTTTGTGCATTAATGATTTCTCATTTTTTTTCTGATTTATTAATTGAGAGAAGAAAATAGTATTATAGCCCTTTAGGATAAACGAACTTAAAAATCAAGTGCCAGTATTTACCACAGCCCTTATCACCATGTCGTTATGCTGGAGTACCTTAACATACCTCAAATTTATTTCTTTATTGTCTTCTTACCTTTTTCCTCAATTGACAGATCTCTTATATGGTTTGTTTCTGAATTTTGAATTAGTTACTATATTCATTTCAATTTATTATATAGACTGGATCTGGACAACTAGGAATTCTTGGAAGGAAGGTAATATACCTTGGCACATGTTTGGGTAATCTTCTTCTTAGTGATTAACACATATATTGTTGTGGGAATGGTTTTCTTAATTTACATGTTATGCTGGGAGGGAGGGTGGTTGTGCAGTGTTGCATGGATTGGAGACACACCTGATTAAGGACTGCAAAAAAGCGTGTATACACATAACTTTATTCTTAGGCTTTTCTGATGCGTTGATTGCTAACTGAAGTTCTATGTGCCCACATTATAGAGTATATAGTTTTTAAATGGGATGTGTTGGCATTTTGGTGATTTGAGAATGCATGATAATCCTTTCATACTCCAAACGAGAGATCAGTTTTCGGCAAAAATTCTAGGGTGGCCTTATGCACCTATAAATCAATAGAGATCCAATTGAACATATTTTTTTCTTGAAAATGAATTAAATCTTGTAATATTCAAGAGACTAGAGATAAAATCATTGAGCATGTAGTGATCTGTTTTTTATGTTTACCTTACCAGGCTACTCTAATTCTAGATTATTTTGGCCTGGTTCTCGGATGAATACTATGTTTTTTTAGGGTTTACTGTTGTCTTGAACGAGTGGCAGCAAGTTCTTATAATGTTGCAGATAATCATTTTCCCACGTAAGTTTGTTCTCAACTTCTTATTTGGCTGTAGATAATCATTTATCCATGTGCCTTCCGAATTATGATGCTTAAAGAGGGTCCAAGAATGCAGTGAAGCCAACAGTTACTATCTTCAGCGACTTGATCAAACAAGGGCTAATCGCCAATGATATGAAATCGCTTTTGGTCATGTTTGTTTCCTTGTCTTGATGAAATGTCAAACCTTTACATGCATATGAACAGTATATCTACATGGTATTCTTCTGAACTTATGCTATGGTGTATCACTACTTTGTTGGATTTCTTAGCCTGCTATGTCACTTGTATTACTGCTTGTGGATTTATGGGTCTGATAGCCGGTCATTTAAATGGCGCCGTAGCGTTAGCACGGGCATATTACTAGTAATTACATAGCGATCAAAGAGGATGTAAGCTTTATTTTAATAATAAATAATTAATGGTAAGCTTTTTTTCATATTTTTAGTGTACAAAGACTAAGTTGTCTCCTGAGTGGGTGGCTCTAACAAAATATATATTTCCTCTTTTTCTGAATGCTTGAAGTCATTGACTTTTTTATATATGTTTGACCATTTGTCTTATTTAAAAATTTATGTAATTATTAATTATTTTTTATTATTTGATTTATTTTTAAGTATAGTTTTATGATTTCATATAGTTTTACTTATTTTATAATTTTTTTAAACAGTTAAACACGTGTATAAAGTTAATAATGTCAATCATTTAGACAACCAGGAGGGAGTACGATCCGTAGAGATATTATTTTGGGAGTGAACGCCTGGACGGTTGAAGTTCTATCACAGAATTAAGACTAAACGAATTGAATTTAAATTATTTTGGGCGGACGCCTCAATGTCAGGATATAAATATGGGGAGCCGTCGCCACCCCTATACATCGCGTCAAAATTCAAGAAGGAAGAAGCAGCTGATACGGACGCCGCGCTTCCGTCGCCACGCCTGCACACGGCCAACCATCTCCAACCCGACGTGTCACCACACTAGCCTGGGTTGAGCCGACGCCACCGCCGCACCGCGCCACGTTTGCCCGACGAGCGTCCCAATGCCCAAGTGAATTTGGCCGCTAGAGCCGGCTTGGCATCGCCCTCCGCCGTTAGAGCAAGATCAAATGGTGGAGTTGATTGCTTACTTTAAAATTAAAATATTAATTAGAGCCAACTTAATAGTGTATTTATATAATAGTTGGCTATATATAAATAACATATCATTACTACATGTTACATATCTCTCTCCCACAAATTTTCTTAGAGCCTGAGCCTGTGCTGTAGCTAGTTGTTGGAGCTTGTGCTGCAGCTAGCTCTAAATCTAGAGCTCATTTCTTCTTTTTTCATTTTCTCTCTTCTCCAACTAAATATAAAAAAATTTTGAAGCCAACTTAAATTAGCTATTGTACCTGCTCTTACCATCTACCACTCTAAATTACCCAACGAGTTTGGGGTGAAGATATAACTGGTGCCTTGTGGCATTGAGATCATCGAGCTGGTTCCTCTCTCTCCTCGCTTCTCTCCCCTCCACATAGAATAGGATGGTGTGGAAAGTTTATAGAGCCTACTAACTCATGCTATTGTACCTGCCTTTTAGAGTGGATCATGATGGCGGCAGTACAGGTAAAGCTCGGACCGGATTTCAACATTAGTTTGGCCATGCAAGGTTTTGCCCAGTAGTTGCTCTTGAAACGTTTCACTGTGACGAGAGAGTCATCCCACTCGTGGGCCCACCCTGTCGGGATCTCAGACACAGCCCTCTTTTCCCCTGGTCTTGCGAAGACAGCCGCGACAGCTCTCTCGTCGCCGCTGTTAATTCGCTCAGCTTCCATTAACCGCCGTAACCCCTCTTGCAGTTCAGGAGGATCAGGCGAATACCGGCAGTAATCGTCCTCCTCCTGATACGTCGTCTCATCCTCCATCTTTGTATCCAATTGCTGCTGCTGCTGTCGCGACAATATCTTTGTATCCAATTTCGTATATATGTTGTGTATTAGTTGCACGCAAGCTTGTTGATCGATCAATTGATCCGTCCGTCTTAATTGAATTGGCGTCTCGTAGCTAGATTGATGCCGGCTGCTTCCGCTGAAGTTATTATACACAGCGATGATAAATCCGACACGGGATCGATCGATCGATTCGTGCACCGTACGTGTCACGCACGGACACGGGACCATAGCGTAAAAACCCGGATCGGTGCCCGACCCGGCGACCTCGCCGGTTCACGGGGTCGCCGGTCGGACCACCGGGTCAGCGGTCGAACCGTTGGGTCGTAGCTGCTTAGCATTTGTCTGATTAAAAATAGCATAAATATATTATTTTTCCTCAATAGTCAACAACTTCTGCCTGCTCAGTTGGTTAGGTGGAAGCGTGGGGTGTTCTTCCCTGTAACCTGTAGGTTGGGAGTTCGACTCCCACCAAGCGCAAGCTAAAAATACTCTTAGCCAGTTTAACGGTCTGACCGGAGCGGTTTTACACCGGGTCGTATGCATGGCCGGTCTTTTCTGCAGACCGAACCATGGCAACCAATGGTTTCGGGTTTTCTCGGTGAACCGTCGGGCCGGGCTGGTTTTTTCTACTAGGCACGAGACACATATACATGTCCGATTCAGATTCGGGAGCTTATGCCGGTTCGGTTCGTTTTTTTTTCTCGAGTTGTGTATAAACTCTATTGGTTGACAAAGTCGATCTGTATGTTAGTATGTACACGGCTAGCTAGATCTACATGTTATGTCCGACTCGATCTGGACGGATGATGGTAACCTGATTCGCCTTAGGGGGCCAGCTGGGATTTGGGCTGTACTTTTCTAGACATGTCCAAGGCACGGTATGGCATGGCATAAACCGGGCCGGGCCGATACGGCCCATATTTGGGCTGGTCTTAGGCCTAAAACTTGGGCACGATAGACGGCACAACACGGTCAATGAGCCGGGCTTGGACCGACACGGCACGTTTTGTGATGTCTTACGAGGTGTGCTGGTCTAGAAAGAATCGATCCAGTTCACTTGTTGTATCGAGATGTTTCTTGCCGGCACAACACGAACGGGCCCGATATGCATTGGACCAGGTTTGGACTCATCCCTCACTCAAACAATCCGGCATGGCACGACATGAAAAGTAAATTGGGCCGGACTGACACAGCCCATTTAGACACGAAGCACGATAGACTAGGCTGGGCCGGCACGACACGGCCCTAAGTCCGAGGGGGGGTGAGGCGCGGAGCGATTTTCCGTTTCACCACTTGTCTCCGTTTCAGCCGTATGCGTAGCAGCGTAGGTGCAGAGCCATTCGTGTCAGCAATAGCACGCAAGACGTGTGGGTCCCATCCATGCATAACGCATGCAACTCATATCGGGCCCACCTAACTCATTCAACCTGTGGAATTTTACCGACGTGCTTTTATGCTCTATTAAAATATTTTAACTATAAATTTCAAAAACATTCAACTGAGAATTAAAAATTTTAACATTGAATTTTATAAACTTTCAAATCCAAAAAACATTAACCTAAATTATAATAAAATCAACTCAGAATTGAAAGAAAAAATCAAAATTTTCAACTAAAAATTTGAACTAAAAAAATTCAAAAACTTTCAACTCCTAATTTAAAAGATCCAACTCCCAAATTTAAAACTTTCAACTAAAAATTTTAAAACTCTCTACCTAATTTTGAATTGTAAATTCAGAATTTGAGAAATTTTTTTGATTGACTGAAAAATTTAAAATCTTGAAAAAAAATAAAAATTGATCTGAATATTTTTTTTAAATCTTTTTTCACATTTTGAGTTTGATAAAGCTGAAAATTATTGGGAAAACTGAAAAATCGTAACGCTTTTGCGAATTTCTCCGCGTGGCCCCACACCCCCACGCAATCTGTCAGAGGGTCAACTCCTCTAGCGGCGACTACGGGACCTTTTTTTGTTTGGCCAAGGGTGTGGGCAAGGACTCAAAAACGATAAAAGGAAACGCGGATGAGGGGGCTCGAGCCCCTCAAGAGTAGTGAGAGCACAGGAGGTTTATATAGGTTCGGACTGTATGGTGGCGTAATACCCTACTCTAGTGTTTGATGACTAGTGGTATCTGTCTACAAGAGTTCTGTTCTAGGAGGTCTTGTTCTCCCAGAGCCGGTCCCCTTTCTATAGGGTTTGGACCTTCTTTTATAGTTTAAGGGATCACCACATGGCCTCAGCTCTTCTACAGGTGACCAAAGAATACACATAAGTTTTAAAGGAAAAATGGTTGTTGCCGTCCCTCGACGTGCAGCATGGTAAACTGCACGTCGAGGAGTGGTGTCGTTCCGTCACATCTCATATAGTGGGCAAGCGCCCATGTCTTATTACTGGCAATGACTTTTCACTGTTCAGACGGGAGGCGGGAGGCCTCATCTGTCCCCACCTGGCCGTGGAGGTCGATGGTGGTATTGGTGGAGTGCATTAGCTCCAAAGAGAGGCAAAAAAAACTCATCATTAATGGCGAAGGAACACAGAGGATGTCAGATCACACCCCCTGTCAAGGGCGGGTACATGCCACATAGTGCCCTGACAAGGGTCTATGACGTCGCATCCATCACCCTCATGACGGGGACGCGTCCTCTCTGTGTGCTTGCCGCATTAAGTGCGGCACACACCTAGAGACTGCGCCACACTCATTCAATGCGGTAGGTAAGTGTTGGGGGCATGCTCCCACGCGCACATGTCTCCGCGTGCTATGCCAACAGTGGCGGGGGGAGGGGCGGCCTGACCCGTAGTGTGGAAAAGAAGCCAACGCTTTAGCCTTGGGCCCAACCCCCTCCGGGGCGAGCCACCTGTTTTGTCGTATCTGACCTGCTAGAGCGTGTGCGGAATAGCTTTGCCACATATATAGTACATCATCCTTATAAAAAATATAAGCATTTTAGATAATATATTATCATGTGGCGTACATATGTATACACTTCGTTTACGTAAACATGAAAATACGTTTCCCAGGATACATTACAACTATATGGTTTTCAAAATATAACTTTGATCATGTTATAATATTTGTTATAAGGTGCCATCATACCATATATTGTTGTATATATGTTAAGCGCATATACTAAATACATGTACAACTATGGAGAGATGCCTACCAAAATCTATATAATTTAGGAAAGGCAAGAAAAATTCTCTTATTACACATAGGGTTAATTAGATTCATGATATTACAAATTTTATGGTCTATAAATATGGCACTACAATTCAACCAATTGGATCAATGCCACCGTAAAACTCAGCCAATTTTACCCATGCCATACCGTACGTCTAAGGTGCTTGTTGACTTTATTTTGACCAACTATTTTGGTATGGACAGAAATGCCCCTCTTATTTCTCTTCATACACCTGAGAAATTGATTAATTTGCTTTTTTAAAAACAACTTTCGTGTAGAAAATTCTTCAAAAAACACCGTTTGGTAGTTCAGGAAGCGTGCACACGAAAAAAAGAAAAAATATTGTGCCAATCTGCCAACACTGTTTTTTTCATTCCCAAACAAACACTGCCAAAATGAAATGAAAGAGAAAAAAGAGTGTATTTTAAATTGCTAGAATGACACCATGACAAAAAGAAGAGGGGCAGAAGGCAATAGAAAAAATAATAAGCACTCCATTTATGTTTGTATCAAGTGCATTTAATCAACATACTAAAGGTTAATTATCTGTTGTTAGGATATACTTAGTATTACCATTACAAATTTACATAGAAATTACAACTGTTATTCATGCCAACTAGGAAACTATATATTAACTAAAAGCCTACCTAATTACTATAAATGACACATTCAATATAGCAGGTGAACAAGGTGGCGCGAATGTCCTGAAAACAGATCTCTCTTATCCAAATATCCAATGTCCTGCACTGTGCATGAATTTAGCATGTATGGATTGAATAAAGTTTAGCATGGTACATTGACAATTTGTGGACAACAACATCATATATATTGTCATTTTGTACATTTTTTCTTAATTATATGTAGGACAGTAAAAGTAAATGTTACAGTCACACACACTCTCTTTCTGCAATTTTTGTCATCACTGGACAGTGAAAGGCCAAGGTGGGTACTTTACTCGAAAAGCAGCATGTCATCAGCTTCAATGCAAAGCAAGCAATGGCCGCCTTCTCTCTCAATCTCTCTCTCTCTCTCTGGTTGGTAATGACCGGTAGTGGAAAGAAGAAGAAAACCAAAGAGAAAATGCTCCCTATAGTAGTCCTTCCTCCCTCCTCTGCAGGGTGCAGTGATGAAATGCTGTCCTACCAAACTTTTACTTCTCCTACCTCCACCAGCTGCTTGCTCGCCTTTCCCTTTCTCACTCTCTCTCCTCTACTCTCTCTGCTTCCTCTCTGCTCAGTGCTCTCCATTTCTTCTTCGAGCTGAATGAGAGCTATGTATTTGTGGCGGTGAGCTTTGCAGCGAGCTCCCATTGATCTCTCTCTCTGCTGTCGCTGCCGGCCGGCCACCATGAAGGGCGTCGACGATGCATTCCTCGGCGTCGGCGACAAGCCGTACGTTCTATCTCTTGATCTTTAGCTTTGGTGTTACTACTACTTTTGTTATGTTTGATTCCGTTTGTTTGTTTGTAATTGTTCTGTGGGGCTAGAATCTGGATGAGGTTGGAATATTGGAGATCAGCATTTGAATATGCCCTGTCTGGCAGAATCTCAAATTCTCAATCTCTCTCCCTCGGTCCCTCTCTCTCCCACCTTTTCCCCTCTTTGCTTTAGGGTCTACAGAATGGAAATGTACTTGCTTGGTAATTAATTTTACCCAATAACATCTAGAATGCATATCTTTTGTGTCTGGAACTCTGGATGGTGTAAGAAAATTGAGTGCCGACTGTTGAATTGCTGTACTGCTATCAATATTCAGAAAGGAATGCCTTTTCTTTTCTAGAGAGACAATTACTTAAAACTCTACAATCTGTTTTGGTATGGGTTTGGTAAATCTCGTTGTGGTGAAAGTCCTCTGTAATTGGAAATTGCATTCTCTGTTTTACCTTGTTGCTGTAAATTTCAGGCATTAATCTAGCCTATGTTGTTTCTGAACTAAGAAAGGAAAATCTCTGGTTCCAGGGGACTGGACATTTGGTGCATTATGGGTAGCAATCTAGTTGCAATTGAAAAATCACTGCATGGCAAGTTCTACACTGGGAATACCTACATCATACTGAGTGTATGTTCTTATTCAGATGTAAAATTACACATTTTAGCTGATATACGCCAGCAAGTTCACGTAGTTTGCAATATTTCAGACTGTTGAGCTTAAAAAAGGAATTCGCCAGCACAATGTGCATTATTGGGTAGGGGAGGAAGCCAAAGAGGTGTGCCACTGCAGCTACGATCTGTCTAGTTACACTTGCTTTGCTTGGATATACATTTTTCTTATGACTTTATTTACGTCCTGCATTGTGGTCACACAGGAACATTGTCTGGTGGCATCTGATAAAGCTGTTGAGTTGGATGCAGCACTGGGGTCAAACACAGTCCAATACAGGGAAACACAAGGCGAAGAATCTGACAAGTTCTTGTCATATTTCAAACCATGCATCATCCCGATACAAGGTAGCTTGTCTTCGCACATGAGAATATCTGGAGATAAATCAAACAAGATCACAATGTTTAGGTGTGAAGGAGAGCATGTAGCTCGTGTAACAGAAGTAAGATTTTCGCTCTCAAATTCTTCCAGCACATCTCGATATTTGCCAATGTAAGATAACCAGAGTGTTGTTCTAATGCCATTTCAGGTACCATTTTCGCGGTCCTCCCTAGATCACAAGGCAGCGTTTATTGTGGACACACAGTCAAAGATTTTTCTTTTCAGTGGATGTAATTCTAGCATGCAAACAAGGGCTAAGGCTTTAGATGTTGTTAAGCACCTCAAAGAGAACCAACATTGTGGCAGATGTGAGATTGCAGCTATAGGTACTAGTATTACATACAACTTTTATTTCCATAAGCATCACTAGGAGGATGCTGAAAGTTTCAAGTTCTTGTCATTGACCATAGAGGATGGGAAACTTGTTGGTGACTCTGATGCTGGTGACTTCTGGAACTTATTCGGAGGCTACGCTCCTATCCCCCATGATTTACAAGACACAGTCATCACAGAGCTGATGACGACTGCATGCAAGAAACTATTTTGGTGACTAGACCCCAGTTTAATTCATACTTCATTAGCCCTGAGTGGCTGAGTTAATACATACTAGCAATTTGTTTCTTAGCCTTTTTTTGTCTGTAGGATTAACAAGAGGAACCTTGTTCCTGTGGAGTCACATGTGTTAGAAAGGGAAATGCTGAACTCAGACAGAAGTTACATTCTCGACTGTGATGCCGAAGTTTTCTTATGGATGGGAATGACAACACTGGTTTCTGAGAGGAGGACCTCAGTTACTGCCTTGGAAGTAAGAAGATGAGATATAGTTATTCTTGCTGTTCTACTGTGTTCATGCTAATTGTACTTCTGGACTAACTTGATTATAACGATTCTAGTCCTTGCCTCATGATATCCCTAAACATAAAGGAGCAGAACAAGAAAAAGTCAGGGAAAAGTTCCCACAATTTGAATAGCTGTAAATAAGTTATGGGCAGAACAGAGACTTTTTTTTATAAAGAAAGAAAGTGTGGCAGAACATATGGATACTTGAATCTCCTTAAGTGTGTTTGACACCAACTTCTACTGTTTTCAGGATTATGTGCGTTGTGAAGGAAGACAATCGAATGTGCGTTCAGTTATATTGACAGAAGGCCATGAAACAGTTGAATTTAAGATGCATTTTCAGCATTGGCCCAAGAATGTTGTTCCAAAGTTATATGAGGCAGGGCGGGAGAAGGTGGCAGGTGCATGGACCTTAGTTATTTTGTATATCCATTGGTTTTGTTAAGAGTTCAGAAAAAAGGCGGCCTAATACAGAACCATGGTGCAGCAATTTTCAAGCATCAGGGCTACGATGTCACAGAAATTCCAGAGGATAAACCTCATCACGTCATCAGTTCTAATGGTAGTCTGAAGGTAAAACTCTTTGCTTCTATGTTGATAACTTGATATGTGTCTGGCTGTGTTCATCTTGAAACTGAATAAAATGCACTACAGGTTTGGTTGGTGGACAGTGGTTCTGTTACCCTGCTTTGCACTGAGGAGCAGGAGCAACTATACAATGGAGACTGCTATATCATACGGTATAGCTACGCTGAAGATGGAAAAGACTATCATTTGTTCTTTGCTTGGTTTGGACAGAATGGTGTAAATGTGCGTCATTGGTAACTTGCTTGCTAACATATATTTTAAAGAAATTCAGCCTGGTTTCTATGATAAAAAACCATGAGGAATGATAGCTGGTAACCAAACAATGGAAACTTCTTTGCTATGAATTATTTCATTTTTGTTTTTGTTGAAATAAAAGTCTGTCGAAAACAAGGTCTTGAAAACTTGTTTCAGTACTTTTGCTTTTTTCTTTGTTCTGTCTATATAAACATATCACATATTTTTTTATATTTTCATTTATCTTGACAATTTGTGCTTCGCTACAGGAAGATAGAGTTGCAGCAGCATCACTAATGTCAGGCATGGCTGATTCAGTGAAAGGACATGCGGTTGTGGTAAGCTACCCAAGTTCTTTCATCTGCATTCTACAACTAAAGCAACATCACACATTTCATTTCCATGATATTATAATTTCACACCTACAAAACGTAATTTCAGGCACAAGTATTTGAGGGCAGAGAACCAGAAATGTTTTTCCTAGTATTCAAGTCATTGATCATATTCAAGGTATATATTGTGAATGATTCGTCTGTGCAGTATATGTACCTCAATAATAATTGAGAAAATGATCTCTAGATATAATTTCTGGAGTTTGTTGTATTCTTCAGGGGGGCAGGAGTTTGGCATATAAGAACTTTGTTCTTCAAAGAAGTGATATGAATGGGTGGTACAAGAAAGATGGTGTTGCTTTATTCCGGGTTCAAGGGCTGAAACATGATTGCATACGAGCCATTCAGGTTGATCTGGTGAGTTGGTAAACATGAATAATATTTGCAAAACGCATAGTTCCCTCCTTTGATGATTTTTTTGGGGGGTTTTCTGCTGTTCTGAGCTATTCTTGTGCTTTGATTATTTAACTGAATTGCAGGCTGCAAGTTCACTTAATTCTTCACACTGTTACATTTTGCAAGCCGGTGGTTCTTTCTTTACCTGGCTAGGAAGCCTTTCTTCACCAAGCGACCATAATATGCTTGACAGGATGATGGATAACTTTTCTGTAAGGAGACATACATTACAAGCAAACCCACTGTCATTCTTGTTCTGATGTTTCTTGATAATGGGAAGTATATCCTTGTGAATTGTTTCTTGTTCCTTTTGGCAGCCACTGAAACAATTTTTGTTAGTATGGGAAGGTTCTGAGCCTGATCGCTTCTGGGAAGCATTAGGTGGAAGATCAGAATACTCGAAAGAAAAGCATGTCAAGGATTGGCCTGCCGATCCACATCTATTTACTTGTTATTTTGAGCAAGGTATGCAGATGCTATTTTGTTCTGCTTCAAAAAGCCTTGTTGCGCAAAGGCATTTCTAATCAAAATATATGATTCCTTTTCAGGTCTATTCAAGGTTAGTGCGACTGCTAACTTACGGTTCACGATGAACACAAAGTTTTCCACAAGGATACAAACCAAATAGTTGCTTGCACTGTAAATAGTTGCAAAGGTTGAGAACTTTGTGGTTTTGGTTTCCATCTTTCAGGCAAAGGAGGTATTCAGCTTCTCCCAGGATGACCTGGTAACTGAAGAGATATTGATACTGGACTGCCTTGAAGAACTCTATGTTTGGGTTGGACTGCACTCTGGTGTTTTATCCAAGGACCAAGCTCTTGATATCGGCAAGGTTACTGTTAATTACGCAACTATCCCATGCTTTGATCACTAATCAGTCAGCACTGATCTATCCAAAAATGCCCCAGAAGTCTCATTCATCTATATTACCTGCAGATGTTCCTTCAGGCAGGCATTCATCAGGACGGACGACGTTCAATCGAGACGACCATGTATATCATCACAGAAGGGGATGAACCTAATTTTTTCACAAGCTTCTTCAACTGGGATTATTCCAAGCAAGCTGTAAGTGCAAATATATGATGGCATTTCAGTTTCAGTTCGTCAATAAACCAGACAGGTCTAGTCATTCGATTTTACTGAGAATCAAGAAAAACGCAGTGACCTGTTTCTTTTCTGTTCTTGCAAATGCAGATGCTTTGCAACTCATTTGAGAGGAAGCTGGCAATCCTAAAAGGGAATTCACAAAAACTGGAGGTTGATCAACACTCTTGCAGAATCACTTCTACCTAGAAATTTAGAATAACTCAAAACCCTACCTGAATTTTCAATTAGACATAATAATTTGGGGGAATTTCTGATACCTGATACAGACACCAGAGAGAAGCCTACGCAAGTCGTCGTCTTCGTTGCCGAGAAGGCCGCCGGGGATTTCGTCGGAGCCGACCACGCCGGAGCAGCGATCACCAGCGAGGACGTTCACCTCGGCCTCTACCGGGAAGCTCGCGAGGGAGAGATCACCGGCCGGTTCAACCGCTGCAATGTCACCGTCTCTGTCGATGCCGTCGCCGTCTCCGAGAAGCCGCTCGTCGGCTGCCTCCTCGCCGCTGCCGTCATCGTGGAACTCGACGCCGACCACGGTGGCGCGGCGGCTCTTCCCGCCGTCGCTTCACGCCTCGTCGGAGGCGGTCGCCACCGGGAGCCCTCGCCGGCGGTGAGCCGGTGAGCCACACTGGGCTAACGATCTTCTGCTTGCCTGTATCATTACAAATTTGAGATTCAGATGAAATTCAAACATCAGCAATTTTTTAGAAAGTCTCTAAAATTTGATTTTTTTAGAGTAAATTTAAATGAGTTTGCTAAACTGAAACAAGGCCCATCTTTGTAATGCGGCCCAACGATGGCAATTAGTCCCTCTAGCATGACGTCAGCCGCGCGTAAGCCTCACTCCTTAACAGGCCGATTCCAATACGTGTCCCGTTAATCGTTGAACAACAAAGTGCCCCGATCCAAATACACAACGGACATAAACACAACTCAAACTCAACCAAAATTTCCAACTCCAATACAAGTTTGATCGCAATTGTGGCAATCATGGACTCTATACTTTGCAAACGTGACACGTAAACAAACTACACATCGAACTAAACAAATATATAATTCCGACGACCGATCGCGTCTTCCTCACTTCCCCTCTCAACCCCAACATGATCAATTCGATCGGCCATCAAATCGAATTACACCACAAAATTACCAAATCAATCCAGCTCTCGATCGATCATGGCCGACGTCGACAATCATCACCGTCGTCTCCACCGTCTTGACCTCGTGAGATTCGATTCCGTCGACGGCGAGAGCAAGCACGGCGAGCTCGGGCTCGTCGTGTCGTACACGGAGCCGAAGGCGAAGGTGATCATGTGCATCGACGGCGTCGTCGTGGACAAGTCCGGCGTCACCCTCGCCGTCGTTGACCGGAGCTCACTCCACCCAGGGATGCACGTCACCTCGGCCTCCGACCCCACCGGCCAGATCGGCGTCGTCACCGCTGTCTCCTCCTCCGTTGACCTGGTCAACGACCGCCCCTCCGGCGACTACTCCGACATCGCCGCCACGTCATCCAAGCGCCGGGGCGTGTCTCCGGCGACGCTTAAACGCGTGACGGGGTTCAGCCTCGGCGACTACGTCGTCAACCGGCAGCGATGGCTTGGCCGCGTCGTGGAGGTCTGCGTGGCAGTCGACGTGGCGTTCGACGACGGCGCGGTGTGCCGTGTCACCGGGGCGACGCCGCTGGCGAGGGTCGTCGATGTCGACGTGGCGAGGGGATGCCGCCGCGAGGTCAACTGTAAGTTCTACCCTGGCCAGCGTGTCACTGGCCATCACATGCTGAATGAGCTGTCGTTCGCGTTCAAGGAGGCCAAGTGGCTGAGGGGATACTGGAAGCAGAGCCGCGAGCAGGGCACCGTGGTCAAAGTCAACGTCACCGCCGTCATCGTCGTCTGGATCGCGTCAGCGGAGCTCGGCACTGGCAAAGACCTAGTCAACGCGTCAGCTCCTCCGGCCCAGCAAAATCCTGAGGATCTCACCATCTTCTGCTCCGACAATGAGTGTCCTTGGGCGCTAGGCGATCGCTGCTTCTTGCCTGAAAGTCAACGAAGTCAACGGATACCTCGACGACAGTCAACGGATGTTCCCACAGACACGTCATTACCGTTGTCGCCGCCGGCGATGACAGCGACGGAGAAAGAGAACGATAATGATAGAAAAGTATCAGCGGCGGCGGTGGCGGCGCCGGAGAAGGGACAGAAGCCGTACAGGAACAAGCTGAGGAAGTTCTTCTACAAGAGGGACAGGAGGGGGACGAGATGGGGAGCGAGGATGCCGGCGATGGAGAAGACGGCGGTGGTCGCCGGCACGGCCACCACCGCCGACGTGATGTGGCAGGACGGCACGCTGACACGTGGCGTTGCGTCGGTGGGCCTCGTCCCGTTCGACATCCTCAACGCCCACGAGTTCTTCCCCGGCCAGCACGTCGTCGTCGGCCTCGACGACGACGATGCGACGCCGGCGGCGGCGAGGGCGAGGCGAGTCGGCGTCGTGAGGACCGTTGACCCCAAGGACCAGACGGTGCGCGTGTCGTGGCTCGACGCCGGCGGCGAGGAGGAGTGCGTGGCGAGCGCGTACGATCTGAGGAGGTGCACGGAGCACGACGTGTTCTACGGCGACGTCGTGATCAGGAAGCTTCCGGCGACGGCGGCGGCGGCGGAAGAAGGGGGCGGTTTTGACATGTCGTGGGTGGGGCGTGTGGTGGACGTCCGTGACGGGCACGTGCAGGTGAGGTGGGGCGATAGCGAGGCGTCGACGGCGTTGCATCACGAGGTGATCGGCGTCGAGATGGTGGTTTACTGGCAGCTTGAGTACGAGGTCGGCCCATGGCTGAACGACCGCCCTGCCGCCGCCAACAACAACAACAACGCCGCGAACAACAATGTTGCCGCCGTCGCCGGGAACGCAGGAGGCGCCGCCGGAAACAACAATGTTGCCAATGTCGCCGCCGCCGCCGGGAACGCAGGAGGCGCCGCCGGAGGCAACAATGTCGCCAACGTCGCCGCCGCCGCCGGGAACAACAATGTCGCGAACGTCGTCGCCGCCGCCGGGAACGCACGCAGCGCCGGCGCCAACGCCCCTGCACAGCCGCCGCCGCCACCACCGCCGGCGACGTTGACCGGCCGTGTCGGCGCGGCCATGCAGTCAATGATCGATGTGGCCTCCCAATTGTTAGCTCAAGGTAAGAGCTACCTGGTGGGCGAGTCATCGTCGTCTTCGTCAACGTCAAGCTCTGCCGCAGAAATCGCCGTCAACGACGCCGAATCGCCGCCGGCCGCCGCGCCTGCCGCCGAAGAGGAAGCGTCGGCGCCGTCGGCACCTGCAGCTGGTGGCGATGACGGCAATGGTGTTGCGGCGGAGGCCGTAGCTGATGTTGCCGTGGCGAGCAGCGAAGTGGCAGGTGGTGATGATGCCGGTGACTATTTTGATCGTAAGGGGAAGAAGAAGATCGCCGGCGCCGGGGAAGATGACTCGCTCGGATTCGCGCACTTTGACGTCGTGCAGTGCCCTGCTGATCACCATTACCTTGATTCAAAGATTGAGGTAATACTCCCTCTACCACGCAGTGATTTACATTCTTTGAAAAATTACGTCATTATTGATTATTTTGCGATGATTTGTTTTATTATTAAATAATACAATAAGCATGACTTTTGTATACAGCTTTTTATACGATCAGTTTTAAAACATAAATAATGCTATAGGTAGATTGTCTAAAAAAATTACTATCATAATATGAATCGAAGTGCTTTTTGAACTCGTTTTAACTTTAAATTATAATCAAAGTTCAACTTAGATGACGCTATGAAAAGACACAAGTCACATATTACTACTATCTCCGGTTTTGATTGTTTGACGTCGGTTAGCTTAAAAGTGAGCTAGTTAAGTCAAGCATTGAAAATCAGAATGTGTATTTTTTAAAAGAGTGCTTCTTTATACTGGAGAAAAAACACTAAAACATTATTTTGCTACTGCCATTGTTAGGTGTAAGCAACACACTAGTCTACTACTACTAGTAGTACTATTGTATTTTACTGTTTTAATGTACAGAATTATCTATTTTTTTAAAAAAATATTTTCATGTTGCACATGTATATAATATGAAACGCATGCAGGGCACCGCTCATGGAAACAAATGGGTCAAGAGAGTCCAAAAAGAATGGAGAATATTGGGCGACGACAATTTACCAGGTAATTTTCTAGTTGTTTACTTAAGCTATAACTTGTCAAGCATTTTGATTACAAAATCTAATGTATTGAATTAGCTTAAACAGCATTACTGTTCCCGTTATTTCTTTATTATCGTTTTAACACCGTCTCCAATACCCATGCTTCATCACTATTTCTTCTATAAAAGTGAGCACATAAAAGTATTTTTCATGATAAAGCAATCAATATCATCATTTGTAACTTTTTTATACCACATATATTTTAAAACGACATCTATTTAGAAACGGGTGCAATACTTACAACATATGTGTGCATCATTCAGGAACAATCTACGTGCGCGCCTACGAGGACAGGATGGACCTACTCCGAGCAGCAATGGTAGGCGCAGACGGAACACCCTACCAAGACAACCTCTTCCTCTTTGACATCCACCTTCCCCAATCCTATCCATCAACCCCACCTCAAGTCTACTACCACTCATTCGGCCACCGCGTCAACCCAAACCTCTACCCATCAGGCACTGTCTGCCTTAGCCTGCTCGGCACATTCGACGCCGGCGACGAGACAGAACGTTGGTTACCAGACAAATCCACTCTCCTCCAGGTTCTCGTCTCCATCCAGGGCCTCATCCTGACCGTCGATCCGTACTACAACGAGGCTGGTTATGACACATATGTCGGCACGGCGGAGGGGAGGCGCAACGCCGTGTCGTATGCTGAGAATGCGTTTCTGCTTACTCTCCGGAGTACACTGTGTCTTCTCCGGCGGCCGCCGTGTGGGTTTGAGGAGATTGTGGTTGGGCATTTTCGGAGGCGTGGACGGCAAGTGCTCGCCGCGTGCGAGGCGTGCCGGGTGCGGGGTGTGGGTGTTGCTGGAGATGGGGATGAGAGGGTGGGTTGCTCGGCTGGGTTTAGGATTGCGCTTGGCAATGTCGTGCCGTTGCTTGTGGATGCGTTCACTGCGATTGGTCCTGAGGGGATCGACCAATTTACTTAATTTGTAATTTGTAGGTATTTTGGCTTCTGGATATGTTTAAAAATAGATCGATATATATGTTTGATATATTCGTCTAGATTCACATGAACGATGGTGGAGCTTGACAAAACATGAATTTGATAAACCTCTTACATTGTGGTATCATGCTTTTTAGAAGCACCCTAGAGCATGCAAAAGCCATCTATTGGTGATTTGTATTCGTAGGAATTTGGTAGAAATCTTGCATTTGAATCGTGTGCATCCGGATCTTAAAGCACGTACACCGTTAAAAAATCTTGGTGCAAATCGCATACTTTTTTTCCTTCATGCATAACTACTGCCTCCGTCAAAGAAATACTTTTTTCAGAAAGATAAATGCATTTGATGTATATAGATAGAAAGACATACTAACTATAATTTAAATTGGAGCTAAGAAGTGAGCTCTCCTATTAAATTTGCTCTTATGCAAACACAATCAATTCAAATAAGGCTATCTACAAATAAAAAAATAATTAGCTTGCCTTTCCAAACTATTTTACTAGATCAAAATATTAAATTTTAGTTTAAAATATGACTGTTATAAAAAATAATAAAAAATGTTGAGAGGTCGTGAAGTGTCAATATCCGTGGAATAGCGAGCAGCTTTTGCTTGCTTCATTTATCATCACGCTGGGTGCAGCCTCTACAGCTTCCCCCCTTCGGTTTCTCCTCAAGACCTCAACCTGTCAGCCCAGCCGTGCCTTCCTAGTTCCTCCTGCCTTCTTGGGCTATAGGGGATTAGCGAAGCCACCGTGTTCATCGCCACGAAATCCACACGCAAGAACAAGAACCACCACTGCTCGCTGGACGCCCCCCTTCTCCTGCTTCAGGTGAGAATGCGGTGGAACACCAAACCCTTCTCCCCCGATTTCCCCCAAAACCCTTGAATACCCCAGTTTTACTTCCAAGCTCCCTCTTTCCCTTTCTTTTTGGAAGAAGGTGGTTGCCTTTTTGTTATTTTGGGTTGTGGATTGGCGGATGCTCTAGTCCGATCAAGTCGCCGGCGTGCACTATAGCAGTCTCGATAGAGTGGAAAAATCTGTTCTTTTCTTTTTTTGGGTTTATTTACTATATTTCCAAATTAATCATGGGCTGTTTTCTTGGGTTTATTTAATATATTAGTGGATTTATCTCCCGTGGATTTTTTCTTCTCCACCTTGGAAGTGTTTTCCACGTTAAATCTGTATCTGTCTCGATTTTGCTAACAAGTTTTTTCTTGGCAGCTACTCAGAGTGGTACATTATATAAATCTCAAGGAGTAATTCTTTACCTCTTAGGATTAGAGGGATATTGATTGGCCATGAGGCAGCTTTAGTCAATACGGAGTATAATTTAATATATCGTGCTAACTCGAGTGGTGCATTGTAGAAAGACCAAGTTATGGATTGGAGGAGGATTTGCAAACCAACAAATGCAAAATGTTGGGCGTGTTGGAGCGTTACGTTCTGAATCACAGTTTCTTTTAGTATCTACTCCTTTTGTCCATAATATAAGGGATTATTCACTTGCAATGTTTGGCTATTCGTCTTATTCAAAAATTTCGTGCAAATATAAAAAATAATAAGTCATGCTCAAAGTACTTTTGATAATAAAGTAAATTATAAACAAAATAAGTACTGCTTTCAAAAAAATTTGAATAAGATAAATGGTTAAATGTTGAGAGCAGAAAGTCAAAATCCCATTTAATACGGGACGGATGGAGTTATTTTGATAAGAGCCTTGTACGGGAGAATAGGAGATGAACACTAGTCTTCATGCATACTTAGTATATCATGGGGTTTAATCTATAGCTTAATTGCAGTTATTAAAGCTTGTTGACAGAAATCAATGTTAGGATGAGAAATGATGTGCTGGTTGCGAAACATAACCTAACCCTATCGATGTGTATTGAGTGCAAATTGCTGTGCCATATCATCTTTTGTAGTTTGAACTAAGCCTGTTTGTTGTCTGTACGAGGGCAATCAGTTTTAGGGAGCATGGGGTGAGCTTAACACCATCTGAAGATGCATTTAGCCACTCTTGGACAGTCACTCTGCCCTTTTTTTTTTAACGTTCAGTGTCTTTCAACTATTGACCATTGTTCATGTATATACTGCTGCAGTGCTGCTTCAGCATTCTGTTATGTGTGGATCATACTCGGTTCATTTTTTAGATAATGGACAATTCCGGCTTTGACTTCAAAAGAAGCTACAACCACTTATTACAAAGTTATGATTCTGATCATACTCAGTTCATGTTCACTAGTTTGTTTTTCTCAGGGCTGTGTTCTGTGATGGAGCATACCTCAGATAAGGATTCTGATCAGCAAGCAAAAGAGAAGGCGGACCATCGAGCTCTTGCATCACATTTGAAAGATCACCCTGCCGAATCATCTAGGCCACTGTCACTACCTCTTCAAAATAGCAAAAATGATCTGTATGTTTGGCCCTGGATGGGTATCCTAGTCAACATGCCTACTGAATTTGTTGGAAAAAGTGCAAATCGTCTGAAGGAGCATTTCTCAAGTTATCATCCATTGAAGGTTTATTCTGTATACAGCAAAGGTAAACCTACGTGTAATGCTATTATTGAGTTTGGGAAGGACTGGAGTGGTTTTAGGAATGCACTAAAATTTGAGAGTCGATTTGAGTTGAATGGGTACGATAAAAAGGCTTGGTTGGATTCGGAGCATGGAGGGTCAGAGCCTTTTGGATGGATTGCTAGGGCAGATGATTACAATTCATCAGGGGCAATTGGTGAGCATCTGAAAAGAAATGGTGACCTGAAAACACTGAATGATGTTGAGAACGAAGGAACAGTTAAAACCGACAAGCTTATTGCCAGTTTAGCTTGTGAAGTTAAAGAGAAGGATGTACATTTGGAGAAACTTAAGTGTGTGTATGACGAGAGAAATATGTTGCTTGGCAGAATGATGGAGAGCAGGGAAAATTTACTTAAGTCATATGATAAAGGTGTGCATGTACCTATCTCCTTATAATTTGTGTAAGATTTGTTGTGCAGCAAATCTTGCATGTAATGGTCTCTATTCTCTTTATAGTGAGCCATATTTTCTAGGTTGTATTGAATACTAAGTTATCCTTTGAATTTCAATATGACCAGAAAGACAGAAGATGCAACAGTTCTCTTACGAACAAACACATAAGATTGTTGATGAGAACCAGAAGCTACATCTGAATCTCCAGTCTATGATGCACGAGCTTGATGCAAATTGCAAAAGACTTGAAGAGTTGACTGCACAGGCCGATTCTGACAAAAAAAGTCTTGAGATTGCGATGCAAAAGGTGAGTCACTTCTTCTCTATGTATCACATTGATCAACCAATAAGACCCGTATAACATTATTTAAGTTATGCAATGTGTAATTTTCTTGGGTTACAGGATTGATTTTTTATCGCACAAGTTTTTTGCCGAATCATGTATATTATCTTAGCTATTGTTTAGCATTTGTAACCTTGATTATTTTTTCTTCACAATGATTTTTTATGAACTTCCTGCATTCAAAGACATTGGTGTTATATCTTTTGTTCTCAGATATCATGGAGACAAATTATTTATGTTTTTAATTTACATACATAATTTGGTCAGCCTTTCTTACCTGGTAACATAGTTGCTGGAAAAGGAGAATGCAGCGAAACCACTTTTATATAAAAATACCATAGATGAGATAATTTTGTCTTTGCTTTATAGAATGCAAAGAAAGCCGATCATCTTAGGCTGGCAACATTGGAGAAGCAGAAAGCTGATGACAATATGCTGAGGCTTGTAGAAGAACACACGGTCAGTTTTTGTTCCTTCATATTTTTGCACACCATTTTTTTTATCTGAATAGGTTTTATGACCCTTCTTGTTGTGTGGAAACTGCAGAGGGAGAAAGAAGCTGCTTTGAACAGTAATATGAGGCTGTATGAACAATTGGACATGAGGCAGAAACTTGAACTAGATATAGCTCATCTGAGAGGCAAATTGCAAGTGATAGAGCATACAAAAGGTAGTGAAGATCCAGATTTAAAGAGAACAATAGAGGCACTGACAGAGAAGCTGAATGAAAAGATTGAAGATATGAATTATGTGGACAACATTAACCAAAGTCTATTTGAAAAGGAGAAAAAGAGTAAAGATGAGCTGCAAGAAGCTAGAAAATTGGTGATAGATGTATGTTATTTTCTGTTTGAGTACTGTATGCTTCAGTGAATTTACTTGTTTTCCGCGAGAATGCATGTTTATAACATTGTTCGGTTCTGTTTAATTGCAGTCTCTACAGAGATTGCCTACTGACATAAGGAGCAAAGCACAGATATGCGTCAAGAGGATTGGTGAGCTTGACTTGAAAATATTTTCAGATGCCTGCAGGCAAAAATTTTCAGAAGATTTTGCAGAAGTTGAAAGTTCTGTTCTTCGTTCAAAGTGGCAAAATGAAATTAGAGATCCTGAATGGCATCCTTTTAAGTCTGTTTGGGTCAATGGAAAAGAGATGGTGAGAATTTCACTTTGTTCTTTTATCCCTGGTAGTTGTGACTTGAATATCTAGTGGCTACACATTTTTAGACCTCCATTCTACTCAAGACTACCCTTTTATTGAAAATCTAAAGTTGCTAGTTGGAAAATTGGGACTACCTGATACATAAGCAGTTAATCTCACAGTTTAATGTTTACACCACATATACGATGATCCCAGTCTCCTTTGCTACCTTTCTTTTTCATTACTCATATGTGGCATAGTGACTTCGCTGACTTTTCTATTTCATGTTTTGCCCTGGAATTACACCTGATCAATGGTGTTCTGCAGAAAATCTTTGAAGAACTTTACACTCTCCTCTCTCTATATATTTCATATTCTCTACCTGAGGATCACTAATGATGAATTGGTGTATATTTGTAGAAAGTAATCAGGGAGGATGATGAGAAGCTCCAACAACTGAAAGAAGAGTACGGTCAAGAAGTCTATGATGAAGTGACAAATGCTCTGATCGAGCTCAATGAACATAGCATTAGCGGCAGAGCTCCATTCCTGGAGCTATGGAACTATGAGAAAGGGCAGAAACTTTCCACGAAGGAGATGGTTCAGCAAGTTATCAAGCTGTACGAGGGTTACAACGCGACCAAGAAAAGGCGCTGAGCTCAAAGGCAATGACCGCCACTTGGTTCTTCCTCAACCCCTGATAATTAGATTAATGCAGTACTGCATATATATACATGAACTTGTTGATCGTATTTTGGAGTTAGGGCCATGAGATATAGTGTATTTTGGAGCTAGGGCTATGAGATTGTGAATCATGTTGTTGGAGATTAGCTGGTGCATTTTGTTGGAGCTGCTGCATTGCGGCCCTATGAAGTCTCAACTTGTGACTACTAGTATTATGGGCCGCTGAACTTTATGTCCACTGCTGGACTAGTTATGTGACTGACAGTCAGAATATGCTAGTACTTGTTAAACTTGTTAAACTTTGTGACCATAGATTCTGGCAGTCCAAATGTCAACCTCATAATCTCATATCAAGCTGAGATGGGCCAACATGTTCTAAATTGTAATGCAACTAGGTGATACCCGCGCATTGCCGCGGGATTTTAGTGTTTGACTTTGTTTCCATGATCCATGCACAAATTTTGTATCGTAGCATATCAACTTTCACAAAGATTTAAAGCAGCATAATAACAGGACAAATGCTACAGTAACAACAATCGAATGTTCGCATATACACATTGTGGTTGGAATTACTGTAGGCTATCTGTTGCCTACTGAACACAGTTTATATATAACATAAGCTAGTTTCCAAATGACAAGCGGAGCAAATAGAATAACAAATCTGAAAATACACTTATGTTGACTCGATGTATAAGGGAAAGTGGTACATACCAGGTTTGTTTTTGCAAATGGAAGATGATAGGAGCAACACAACAAAATTCAGAATGTAGTACAAACATCTATAAAGTATGTTAACATTAATGTTTGGTACAGTCATACGTACGGATGCGTAGTTGGAGAACAGTAAGAAACTAATAAGAGACTATATGCACTTATGTGTTTTATTAGGTCACGTGTAGAGCAAAGAATGTCGTGATAAACTCTATAACACATTAAATTGTGTGAATAAGGCTGACCAAACCAAATCGAATGGTTCTTTCTTTTGGCTAACTTAGCTAGACATGCTTACATGTGCCATCAAATATTATTATAACCTTTGTGTATATAGTTGGGAATATAAATTTCTCAAATAAGTAGATTAAAAAAGAAATTAAGCAAACACAAAGGCTTTATGCAGTCATGCCAAGCATGAGGATGGATGGAACCTTTGGTCACTGCTTTAGCCAATTAATCCTTGAAAACTAAAGAGACACATATATATGAACCATTCAAACAAAAAGGCTCTATTACTCTATTGAAAATGTAAGAAAAATACTCACATTGATCATGCTTGTGTTGTCATGAAAACCACTCTTTATTTTTGAGAGGTACTTCAGTGACCTACATATGGGGAACACGAAACACTGAAATAGTCAGAGATTATTTTACTCAATATAGATGAACACGGAGGTACGAAGCTGAATAATTAATTCAAAATTGTTAAACGCGAGGAGTTAAATAAGACTTCTATCTCTCAAAGATTAAAATTCATGAATTTGAGAACGTGTTTGGATGAAACAATCGGGACCATAGAGATAGCATCTGCCACAATGTGCACATGCATTTCTGCAAGAACTACAAATCGGCAGGTGAACCACAAAGAAAACTCGGTAGGAAGGCGTCGGCAGTAGGCATCAATCTTGTCCATGTAGATCCACGCGGATCGGCCCTGCTGTTAGGCTCAAAGTCAATGCATACTGATGGGGCTCGATGCAGGCCCTGCACGCTGCATGGGATTACTTGTGGGTGGGTTGGGTGCCATCGTTGGCTAGGCGAGGGCGCGCGCTTGCCGGAGGAAATTCAGGGACAAGGTGAGGCAGGGAATAGAAGGCCAGGATAGAGCATTGATGACTTGATGGGGGCCCAATTCTCCCACTGCACTGTAGGATGGATTGCATTGGCCCAGGAGGCAAAGGATCGCACGGCAGATACGTGTGATGATCTACCATCTAACGGCTAGGAAATAAGTGATGACGTGGCCTTATAGGAACTCACCTTTACGGATGAAGAAGAAGGGATTTCACATGATATATATGTATATACCATACATATTCTCTATATGCATTTTCAGGTGCTAGGGCTGGGATGTATTTTTTTCCCATCATCTAAAAAAGAGAATTTTCAGGTGTAGGTAAAACTCTGAATGACCATCTTTTGTTAGAAAAAAGGTGAGAAAAATGTGAATGCATTGAGTCCAAGCATGTACTAATAGAAATCAAACTGAAATTTGTGAAGCAGATTGGACCAGGCCTTGCTAAAGAGGAACATGAAGTTGATGATAATGCATGGAAAGTAACAGAGCACGCAAAAACGTCGGTCACCTTTCAGAAGCATATGTGCTGACCTGAAGAAGACAAACAAATGCATACTGCAATGAAGATCACGAGACAATCACCACCAATTGGATGTACTGCAAGAGAAAAAAAAAATGGCTCGATTCTATCTATCGATGCCCTGTTTGCTTGATTGGTTCCTGTACTGCTCTGTCTCCCCTCGTTTCTCACATGTACAAGCTATGAGTACTACTTTTGTGCATCTTCAGATTCAGATCGAAGACTTGATTTTTTAATGCTACATGGAAACGGAATGTGATGTGTTGCAGGGATAGGACTAAAAATTTTCACCTGTTTAGTTCCCAAAATTTTTCACAACTAAACAAGGCCTAAAAGGGTGTTTTACTTTTACAGAGAGGCTAGGTTATTTATGTATTTGTTCCCTCTGCCGGCTAGCTTTGTGAGAAGCATCAAGGGCATCCAAATAGTATATGGAACAAGAAAAGAATGGATCTGTGTACCTGCTTGATGATTGGCACCTGATTTAGACAAACTGAAAATTTAATTGTTTAACACCCCAAAGTTGATTGTCTTAACTGAAATTTTATGTGATTAGTTCACTCAATCTTGCACAAGAAAATGCTAGCCAAAAGAGAAAAGAAACATACACTATTGAGTAGTAGTAAATCATCTGATTTTGGTCTCTTTTCAGCTAACGGCCGATTATCACAACCCAAGATCCTAAACATTACGGTTTTGGAAAAAAAGAATATCTTCATTTGGCATCTTATATAATATCTATCTAATTCACTCATTTGTGTCATGGAATAATTGTCATAAAGTCAGTCCTATCTATCATCATCTCTCACAATCTAGAACAGCACCTGCTTTTGCAGATTATATACCCATTTTCTTGCCAAGATACACACAACAGAATGACATACAATACAAACCCCAAAATAATTATCATAAACTCAATTTTCATACATCATCTCTCACCATTTATAAAACCACCTGCTTTTGCAGATTATTTCCTCAATTTTTGCACATAACAGAAATGACATACAAACACAAGAGTAACAAAATAAACTTATTCAAACCCAAACACTATTTCTCACTAAGCTTCCTTGGGCGCGACACGGCCAAGGCGAATGGCGTTGACATAATCACGAGGGCTATGCGACGCGAGACCAGGAAAGAGCACGCCGGCGGCGCGGTAGACGATCGACACGATCCCCTCCCTGAAATCCTTCCCCTCCTTCCACCCCAAAAAAATCGCCTTGATCAGATCCCCCCAAGCATTGCCGTACATCGACATCAGATACCTCGGGTCAAAGTAATTCTTGTTCGGCGCGTCCTCGCCGGCGGCGAGCTCCTTCCCGGCGTACCACCCGTCGTAGTACACGCATCTCCCGCCATGCCTGTAATCCGCCACCGGCGGCGCGTCGAACGGCACGCGGGGAACGATGTCGTAGCGGTAAACCACGCGGAGTGAGGACAAGGTGTTCGACGAAATGCCCGGCGCCGTGGCGAGGAAGGAGGAGAAGGTGGCGTCGCCGACGCGGGGGGAGCCGTAGGTGTGGACGGCGGAGAGGCGGGCGAGGAGGTCGGCCTCGCCGTGGAACGCGAGCAGGGAAGGGAAGGCGGCGGCGAGGGCGCCGCCGAGGCTGTGGCCGGTGACGACGACGCGGGCGTTCGGGTGGCGCCGCGCCGCGTCGCGCACGACGTCGCGGAGCTTGTAGTAGGCGACGGGCTTGTCGTGCCCGGCGTTGGTGGGGAGTTGGCGGGGGAAGGCGCGGGTGGCGTCCTTGCCGTCCACCTCCTGGAGGCCCAGCGCCTTGAGGAAGCCCACGTGGACGTGGCCCATTGGGCCCATGCCCAGCCACGAGAGGTTGACGTCCGTTGACCAGTCCTGCATGTTGAATGGCTCCGTGCCACGGAACGCCACGAGGATCAGCGACGCGTCCTTGGCGCGCTCCGTCATCACGAACGCCTGCGTCGTCTCCGACCCCACGAACTCTGCACATTGAATTAGTGATTTTCTTTTTCAGATGACAGGAAATCGTTTTTACATCTTTAGGGGCTGTTCGGCACTGCAGTTTCAGCTGTTTCAAATTGTTTTCAACACTGTAATTAATCATGTAGCAATGACGTTTCTAGTTTTATGAACCGGCACAAACGAACACATGCTTAGTTTCCTCTAGTCGAATTAATGGTTGGCTTGGTGGCTGGCTACTATGTATGTCCCAAAATATGATATTTTTAACTTGAAATTAAATCTAGACAAACATTTAACTGGATTTAGAGCTTTAAATACTTTATTATATGGAGGTACTGTAGCAAACTTTGTTGGAATTTGAGTAATTTATTTTCTTAAAAAATAATCGATGAGTCCACTTAATTAATTGAGCATCGAATACTTACTGTTCCAGCAGCTGTAGAAGCCCACGAAGTTAAACTGCAAAGATGAATTAATGGGCACCGGTTAACTTCAGTACAAAGTTCTTTCAGAAAAATAAATCAACAAAAAATATATATTTGAAGCATGGGCATTGTGCGATATTAGCCACAGCTGGTTGGTGGGCATATTTATTTTGTAGTAATTGTCGGAGTATATTTCTCAGCTTAATGTATTTTGTTTTATGATCACTGTGC
>CM002483.1:2453691-2472741 GCA_000325765.3 Leersia perrieri
ATTATAACGGACCGAATAACTGAAAAAATTATAACTGCAGATCAGAATCATTCCGTCATGTACATTAATTTTGTCAGTTATGTTCGTACTAATAATTTGTCTAATGATTCTGATAATTTCGGTTCGTGTTATACTTGCACTTAAAAATTCAGATCGTTACGTTCCAATTAATTAACGAACTTATAAATTAAGATGAAGGATGATCAATACATATATATGAAACATCAATTTATATATAGTGCATCTCATTAATTAATTAAATTATAGTGCATGCAATATGTGTATGTGTGCATAGATTAATTATATAACCGGTCAATCGATCGACGTACATCTGAAGATGTTCCATACGATGCCGATGAGGCCGCCGTTGAGGGCGACGAAGTTGAGGAAGAACTCGACGACGATGCCGAGGTATTTCGCCGGGTAATACGCGGCGGCGAGAGCCTTCTGTATGATCTCGGTGAGGGCCACGAACCACTCCCCCGGCGCGCTGCCCAGCTCGCCGGAGTTGCCGTCGCCGGCGTCGACGAAGTGGTAGCTTGCCAACGGCCGTCGCAGGAGCAGCAGAGACAGGATGTCGATGAACCTCACCTTCTCTGAATTTATTATCAGTTTCTCCTCCCCCATTTTCTTCTTCTCCGACGGATAATAACCCATCTCCGATCACCACTAGCTAATTAAGCTCCAATTCTTCCTAGATCGAGCTAGCTTGCTAAGTGGAAATTAAGTGCTTGTGATCGATATCCTATCTAATTATGTTCTAGCTAGCTAGAGCTCTGTGAGAAGAGCTCAATTGGCACGGTGCTATGGTTGGGAGAAGGGTGGTATTTATAGGGCTCCGGTGAGGCTGGGTCAGGCCGGGCCGGGCCGGGCGTTGGCGGCGGGTCAGAATAATTCATATGGTTGATTGATTATGATTGAATGGGTATATAGGCATGCAATAATTAATAAAGCAGAGTTTGTTGGCTAGGGTTTATGTGTGTACCTAAACGTGTGTAATGTGTACGTAGGATTTTGCATTGCATACAGTAATATGGTTTTTAACTAGCTGACAAAGATAATTGTAGCATCTAGATTAGCTGGCTTCATGCCAGTCAGCAAGATAGCTAATAGCTAGGTAGCGCGTGAAGCACGCATGCATGCGTGGTGAGTGAGTGAGTGACTTGTGTGGCTCGATCGATTCCCACGTGTTTTCACCAGTTGCTAGCTAGTACTAATTTGTTAATCATTCTGTTTTATAACGTAAGAGTATAGACTTTTGGCTTGTAATTTTTATCATTCAACTTATTGTAATATAAAAATTTAGTGTAAATATAAAATTAATAAGCCATCCTTAAAATACTTTTGATAATAAAATAAGTCATAAATGATATAAATGATACTTACTTTTATAATTTTTTTAAATGACACAAAATGTAGGTAGTAATTATTTCATAAAATCTAACGCGAGGGCGGACGCTGGTTAGGCAGAGGCAGCAACCACGCTGCATGTCCGTCACATGTAAAGATGTCCACACGCGCTGCGCGTCCCACCCTTTTCCACGCGTGAGAAGTACTGGTAGTAATGCATGCAAGTAGTTTTTCTCTTAGATTGTGCATATTTTTTTCTTATGAAATTTTCTCTTAAATTACTTATCTGATCTATAATCCGATTACACCGTTGTGTTCGTAATAATTAAATCTTTACAACAAGATCTCACATGATTACATTTTGATGAAAAATCACAAATTAGTTTTGGGGATATAACTTTTAATTCCAGAGATGTAGCTTTTAGTTCCGAGGGATATAACTTTTATAGGATGTAACTTTTAATTTTGAAGTATGTAACTTCTATAGCATGTGGATGTAACTTCTATATGATATAACTTTTGTTTCAGATGATGTAACTTTTGATTTTAAAGGATGTAATTTCTATAGGATGTGGGTATAACTTTTAGTTTCGAGAGATGCAACTTCTATATGATGTAACTTTTTTTCTAGAGGATGTAACTTTTAAATTTGAAAAATGTAACTTCTATAGGATGTGGATGTAACTTTTAGTTCTGAAGGTAACTTTTAGTTTTGTGGATGTAACTTTCTATAGGATGTATCTTTAATTCTAGAGGATGTAATTTTTATTTATGAAGGATGTAACTTCTATAGGATGTGGATGTAACTTTTAGTTCTGAGGGATGTAACTTTCTATAACTTTTAGTTCTGGGGATGTAACTTTCTAAATGATGTATCTTTAATTCTAGAGGATGTAACTTTTATTTGTGAAGGATGTAACTTCTATAAGATGTGGATGTAACTTTTTAGTTCTAAGGGATGTAACTTTTCTATAGGATGTAACTTTTGTATGCCTAAGAAGTAACTTAGTGAAATCTAAAAGTAATTTAGACATATCATAAAAGTAATTTATAATTTTTTATCAAAATATAATCATGTGAGATCTTGTTGTACAGATTTAATTGTTACGAACACAGCTGTGTAATCGGATCATAGATTGGATGAGTAGTTTAAGAGAAAATTGTATTTGAAATATAGGTGGATGTTGTCTCTTATAAATGGAGTGGTAGCCATCGTGGGAGGAAGGGGTTGACGAGGCTTTTGTGGGCTACCTGCACGTGGGGTAAAGGCGTGGCGTTGTTTCTATTTAGGAAACCCATTCCCAAAATTGAAAAAGAGCGGTGTCGCCGTTTAGCGGTAACGAGAGATCATTCTATGTGTTGTCGCGTCCTAATTATTTGTATATATGTACACATGCATGATTAACACAGCAGAGAGATCGAGCCCTAGTTAATCAATAAGAAACAAAAAGAAGTTGAGGAAATTAGTGTATACACACATATGTACTTGGTAGTTAGAATTTAGAAGGCTGATCGACCGGCCTGCCATGACGAGTATATCTCGCACGACCATGCGCGTACGTGATGTCGACGTCCAGTTTTTCCGAGTCATGTTGACTTGCTGCCAGTCGGAAAATATGTGAGCCCACAGCCTTGCTCCCTATTCTGGTAGTGATGCCTTGATGCATATCGTTCATCAATATAACGGCACTTTGCACACATCAGTTCACATGTGTACACCTTGCATTATATATCTAGCTTGTCGGACTAGCTCCCTGGTCCTTTTCTTACATGCATGTGAATTAAGAATCTTCCGCGCGATACATGCAAGAGACAATGATTAATTTAATTGGCTGCGTTTAGGCGCTATCAATCCGTGTGTGCGAATTTATATACAGATCGACTATATAACTAACTAATTTGCATCATTTTCCTTAATTTACAGCTTTATCGAAGAGACTAATTAACAGGTCTATACAAAAGTAGTTTTTTTTTACGGATAAGAGATACCGTACTGTCTTAAAATAGTTAAAACACATGATTAATCAATATCTTACGTGAAAAGTTTACCGGTATATAACCTATATAATATATGTTGTACATGTTTAATCTATATGTACACATACGTGGTGCACTCTTTGTACTACACCAAAAATCATTTCTGCAGGTGGCAGGGGAGGCCTTACTGCAGGCGGCCCACTCTCCGCCGCCTATAAAAATATAGGTAGGGCCTGCAGTGTAGGGAGTCATCTGCGAAAAGAATTTTTTATAGGCAGCTCATGTTTTCGAGCCGCTTGCAAAAATTCTCTTTTAAGTCTGAAAAAATACGTTTTTTTGCAGGCGGTTCATGTTTTGAGCTGCCTGCTAAAATAATGCCTGCTATGATCAATTAGTGGGGACGATAGAAAGGACAACTATTCAGCCTTGTCCATTTCTCTTTTCACACCCGGTACCTCTCACCACACATATTCTCTCCTCCCCACCACCATCCTCTCTCTGCCCCATCTCTTTCAGATCTCCCGCACTCGGCGGCCGGCGCCATGGCATGCCGCAGTTGCAAGCGGTGTGGGGTAGCGATGGGTCAGCAACGAGTTACACCGAGAGACGTTGAGCGGGGAGTGGCGCGGTGCGGTGTGCGGCACCGTCCTCCATGCGAGCAACAACAGCATGGCGTCCAAATGGTCCAAATTGAGCATTTCAATTTTTTAGCATGCCCTAACAGATCTTTGCACGCGGTACATGAGGAGCACCGCTTGCAAAATTTTATGCAGGTGGTGGATGATGAGCAACGTCCGCAAAGATCGATTTTTTTTGCAGACGGTGGATGAGGATCACCGCATGCAAAGGTTGATTTTTGCAAGCGTTTATGATGTCACTTGTGAAAATCACTTATTTTCTCATGCGATTGAAAGCGGACGGCTCGGGCTACCGCACGCCAAAATCAACCAACCGTCTGCAAAAATGATTTTTGGCTTAGTGTTTACAAATAGCAAAAAAATACATTATACATACATGGGTATAATAAAGAATGTATATATATATATATATATATATATATATTGCGACATATATGTTATTGTATTATCTTCACTTTATTATATCGCACGTGTCTCTAAATCTTCCTACGACTGACATTAGAAATTTCTAGTTGCTTTATAATAGTATTCCTCTATTTCTTTTTTTTTTAAGATCAACTACGTACTATCTCGTTATCTTCGTATATCGATCTCATCTTGCATGTTGACTAGGCTGAAAATAATTAACTGGCCGTAGTTAATTGACATCAAGTAATATCCAGTTATATTAATTAATAGCCTATAGTTTGCAATCAAGTTGTAGCAAGTTATACATTTTCCCTTAAGTTCATTGACTAAGAGTAACATGCATGTAGTGATGCCGTACGTACGTACATCAAGCTAGTTAATTACTAGTAGTTGGCTTGGAAATTGTATATACACGCATGCTAGTAGTTCATGTATATAGAGCTGATCGAAAACAAGATGTTTAAGTACATGAGATGACATTAATTACATCGTGGTAAGGGCATTCTCTTAAATTAAGCTCTCGAGAGTCGAGAACACGTCAGTAAGTGTGTGTATGTTTAATTTGTGTGCCCTATACAAAGTTTACGAGTACTACCTACGGTCATCTATTTCGCTTTCGCACAAAACTTGTTCGGACACAAATTTCATGGGCATGACCAATGCATGTGGCTTATCCAGCATTAGAAGTGGGATCCGATAGAGAAAACATCAGTTTTATGACTCAACCAACTGTTATATTCAAGGGAGAAAATAAGATGGGTTCTGCTGGGACCTCACCAAACAATATCACTTTATGGCTTGCCCATGAATTTTGCTTATATCACCTAAGCCTGAGACTTTTCTCTCGTTGGACAAAAAATGTGGAGCACTACAATGGTCAATTAGAGTAAATTGCACTTCACATCGAGCAGATTTTACTTGTTTCACTTTACACCAAGTTTAGCAAATGTATTGAAAGTAAGTTTTTACGTTGTATCATATCATTGAAATAAAATCTCTGTACAAAATATTCTAAATTTGAGCAATTTTTTAATGAAGTTTTATTTATATTTTGTAAAACATTATGAAATTATTTATAGATTTGATGACTTATTTAGGTGCAAATTAAAGAGAAACTTATTTTAGTATACAATATATTCGGTGTAAAGCACAATATGAAGTGAAAATATATGCAAAGTGAGCCTAGTGCATAGTGAAATAATATACAATATATTCGGTGTAAAGCACAATATATATAAAGTTATATACTGCTACATCATATATGGTTTAATTAAGGTTAATTTTAACATAGTAGTATCTCATATACAGTGAGTTGAGAGGGGCGGGGGGTGGGTATTGTTATTTTCATACAACGTGAAGATTGCAAAAAACAAATTAAACAACCACATGGTTGGTGAGAAGTCCTACTAAAGTAATGGTCTCATGGTGATGATGCGCAAAGTAACATCCAGATATATCCTTCTGTCAATGAGATAAAAAGTAGAATCAAATAAAAGATATCAAACCGACCCCGAGCTGGGCCTGGCTATATGGCGTGCATCACATGCCTCGCTATATTCATTCCGATTTTATGTATGCATATATCAAGGTGATTAAGAATATGCACCCCCCAACATTTGTTTATATGTACGTGGCATTATGGAAAATATTGACCTCGTGGATATATATAGGGATATATGGAAGAGATACCTTGGAGTAGAAGGCAAGATGGAAGAAATTTATTTCTAACTAATTTATCCCTATCTCTAAATATTTAACCTCTAATGTATATCTCTAACAGGCATGTCCAGGCACACATGTTCCCGCCTCAAGTCTCGAAAGAGAAATATTGGAATGGGATGCAATTATTATATTTATACAATTATTGCTAGAAATCTGTCGCCAGATTTTGGGACTGATTTTTGTCAAATTCTTGATGGTTGGATTAACTTTGAATCCACGTGTTGCCGTTGGATGATCCTGCATGTGTTCATTGCATGTATGTCTGAAAAATCGGAAAGTCTACATGAGTGGTACATCCGAAAAAAAATGGAACATGCACTTCTTTGATCCCGTAATCCTCGATATTTCAAATCTAAAACACTACCACACATGCTAGTACTTGTTTTGTGTTTTATATGCTATTTGCAAAAATCATATATGTACTATAGTTACATTTGACAGATTTTGACCCAAAAATCTGTTGCAAGATTTCTAGCTACACCCTATTTATATGCACGCAGCTAGGATTTAAACTCGAGACCCGACTCCGATACCATGTTAAATATTACATGCACCGACCATGATTCATTTTATATACTCTAACAATCAGTTATCTGATACTCCCTTTGTCCCAAAATGTTGGTCGTCCTAGCCTTATTGAGCTAAATTAACTTTATATCAAAATGATGTAGATGCCCAAATCATGTGGAAATTATGGGAGTAACATATATATATATATATATATGTCTATGACAATAATGAATGGCTTGTATTTCCGCTCCTGGCTGAAACATCAACCATTCCGGGACAACTAGAAGAGAGTAAAACAACAACTAAATTAGGACGAACGGAGTATTTTTTTATCCAATAGTTAATTTTTATATGGTACATATGTCATGGAGACTGATCATGTGCAAATTAGATAACCCTATATCACTTCTTGTCCCCATTGAGTCCTTTGTGCCATCAATCGTGGGCTCGTGGCCAATGTACTGCTTTGCACGACGCCTCTCCTCGATCCCCAATCTCCAACTCACTGGTGCTGGACCCTGCCTGACGAGTATCCTCCTGTTCCTCTTCCTAATTTTCTTTCGCTCCTCTCATAGTGACGGCGCCGAGATGATTTTTTGTCCGACTCCAAGCCACCACCCTACTTTATCTCTGTGGTTCCGTCAGCATGGCCAGCGACTCGTCGCCTTCTCGTCTAGGAGATCTCCATCACCACTAGCTGCCAGTCATCCACTATTCCGGCCCACACTCCAGATATGGTGCCCTATATATTTTTGAATCTTGATTGAAGCTAGCTATAGCATATATAGATCGAGCATGATACATATAAATATGCCTGTATCTACTGTGATCGGTTTAGGGTCGATATTTGGTACTGTCATCATGTTAACTTTGGTGATTTTGTCATGTAATAATTGGCGTGCTAGTGTGCTAATCTAGAAAAATTATTTGAGACTGATACAACATACCTCATTCGTCCTAAAATGTAGTAACCTTAGTCTATATTAGACACTTTTTAGTACTACGTATCTAGACATGAGCCATGACCAGCTAAGGTTGCTTCATGTTCTCTTCTATATTTTTTAAATGTAGATTTTGCGAGGTGTGTGCTAACCCCTTAATCATAGGTTCATCATAAATATGTCCATTTTTCTAGGGTATTGGATCTGATCTAGCACCATATGATGAGAAATGGACGGCTAGCTCGGCTCCATTCGTCAGTGTAGCACTATTACTGTAGTAAAATAATATTACTTTAGAGGGCTTTTAGGAGCGGATCTATGTTGCCCGATCAATGATGGTCGAGATTACATGGAGTCGTTACTGTGAAATTGTATCATCTTCAGCCGATCTCAATTCTCAACGCCCCTTCTACTCTTCTAGCTACTAACATATCAACAAGCTCTTCCTGCGCACACGATAAAATTAAGCCTAGCTAATATACACCCTCCATCGATATCAAATATAAAGGATTCTAGCTTGTTTAGTACTCCACTCTATGGGATTTTCACCTTTTTACTTATCCACGACATATTAAGGGATTTTAAATTTTAAGATCCCAATCGAGAAGAATGAGAGACAACAAAAACAATTTCAGTTGTCTATTCAATCCCTCAACCTGTCACATTTTCTTAAGTTATCTTAATACTATGTCAATACAATGCACGTCACCTGTATTTATCTATCGATCATCACCTTGATTAAAATCCCCTTATGTATTGTGGACGGGAGAATAGAGTTTAAGGTTGGGTTGAGAACACCCTTATATCAATTCATTAGTTGATCGTATGTGCTCCTAGCGTATGTACCAGTGGGTGCTAAATACTCCCTTCAGTTCTATAATACTGGACTTACAACCAAGGTTCAAGTTAAGTTTTAAAACTTTCACAAATAATTTTTAAAATATTTAGAACTTAAAAACTATATGCATACATTGATCTTAAACAATACTTTTATAAAAGTACAAATTTCTTATGATATCCATTTATATATATTACCAAACTAGTATTTGCGGTGAATCCCCCGGTTAAGTAGTCATGCATTACACGAAAATAGGATTGACTATGGATTCGAGCCATAGCACATGGTTTCATAAAATCTGTACGATTTTCCCGATCTAAATCGAGCAGGTTTCCATGAAGAAGATCTTGTTCAGCATGTTCTATTCTTATTATAATAAAAGAAGTGTTCAAAAATATATTTTTAAGACCATGACATTGTCCCAAATGTCAATAATTAAGGAACTGGAGGAGGAACAGTAGTCAAATGAGAATTGAGAAAACATCACTGCAAAATTCCCAATTTATATTTGCATGGAAGATTTTAATCCACTCTTTTTCATATTTTGTGGACGGAAGGGACTAGATATAGCTGCGAAGCTAAGTAAGTACGTGAATTATTGGCGCGCGGAATCGTGTGTGTCGGCGGAAATCGCCGGAGGGAAGCCGCCAAGATGTGCATTGCATTTGCATATACGCATGACGATGCAGCTAATAACCCCGGCGCCTTCTCTCAGTTCACATACATATAGCTGGATACTATATACATGCATGCATGGGAGAGTTTACCTATTTTTCTTTTTTCCGGGTCACACTTTTTTTGGCACGACCCTGTACATAAACTTTGTTTGTATGTTCTCTTTTGCTCTATCAATAATATATTATATATTGAGACAATACTTTTGCCCCTTTATTTAAAAAAGGCAATATACTCCTATATATGGAATGTCGGTTTCAGTAACTACATATGAGATATACTTTATGGTAGTCTACGTGGCAATATTTTACTCAAGAATAAAGGTGACAATACTTCATAAATAATTAGTATATACTACGTATAATAAGAGTGCTTATGGTCTTCCCCTCTCTTTTTTTTTTAGAAACTACCAAAAGAGTATTATATTTTTGCTGCCTTTCAGTACTGATACTAACTATATAGTAGTATTAATCTGAAGTATATCTCACAAATAGACAATATTGAAAATTGTGTATATATAGTGCACTACAATAGTTATACGTACGTGCATGCTCTGCATGGCTAATAATTTGTGTCACCCTTTGAAATTGAAGGGAGAAGTAAACACAATATGCGACTATCCATAAATCGGTTAAAACGTACAATGTGAAATAATATATGGCTGTAATATGCTACCAATGATATATATGGCTGTAAATAATACAAGCATGGATGTGCTCCTCGGTCACTAGACAAGCAGTATATATCCGATGATCTGCTGTCATGTGTACGTCCATGTGCATCTAGCATATAGCAGGCAATTGCAAGTAGGATGTCGATCAATCTCACTGTTCTTGATCGATCCCCAGCTGGATCATGTCTCGTGTGACGCATGCATATGCATACGGCATGATATGCATGGTTGCATGGGATATGATTAAGTAGGGACATCTATATTGACTCATATGTTAATTGATTTAGACTGACATGATATTTTGGGTTAGGTGACCAAACATCTGCTGGTGGATAAATATATAATCATCAATACACAGTAGGTGACATATCTCGGGCTATTCCAATTAAGGACTTCTGGGGCTATTCCAATTAAAGACCTTTTTTACTGTATCCAAATACTAAGTATGTACTAGTCAATTATACTAATGAATGAACGGTTGAAACTAAATTATATTAGTGGTTAGTATGTGGTAGTTACACAAGTAATACATAATAGTATAAAAAACATTTGTATAGAAAGGACGGTCCTAGCTATATAACCGTATTATATAATAAGCTAAATATCATGAATTTAAAAATTAAAGTCGATATGTGGTGGATAATTTTTAAGTTAATAGATCAATAACTATAATAACCATACAAATTAACGGATATACTTTATCTATACTACTTCCACCTAAGACTAGTATTAGGTACCGTAAGAGAACCCCCAATTAAATTTCTAAAGCTAAATCTTGGGACCGAGACTCATATATATGTGAGCAGGCTGCGGTGGCCCTGTCATGTTAATTAGGTTTTGAGTAAATTTCATAAAACTATAAGTGTTTTGCATCATTTATCACAAAACTACAGACTTAAGAACTTGTTTCACAAAACTATAGGTTTAGTATCAATGTGTATCACTAAATTACAGATTTAAAAGCTTACTTTACAAAACTACAGATTTTGTGTGTCCATTATCACAAAACTACATGTTTAGTGCTTCATTATCCCAAAATTACAACTTTAGTGTTTTTGTTATCACAAAACTACAAGTTTAAGCAATGCTAAAACATATAGTTTTGTGAGTTTTATGATAATGTATTGCTAAAAGCTGCAGTTTTGTGATAATTAAGATACTAAACTTGTAGTTTTATGATAATAGAGACACTGAATCTGTAGTTTTGTGAAACAAACTCTTAAATCTGAAGTTTTGTGATACACAAAGACACTAAATCTATAGTTTTGTGAAACAAATTCTTAAATCTGTAATTTTGTGTTAGATTGTGCAAAATACATGTAGTTTTGTGAAATTTAATCTTAGGTTTTTTCTCTGTTTTTTCCTTAATTCGGTCGAGCACAATTAGGGTTGTTTAGCTTTCTAGCAGTATTATCACCAGTGGCGGAGTGGCGGAACTAGCTAGCAGCCAAGCCTGGGCTTAGCCCTATAAGTTTACACAACTTTATGCAAATTCAAACAAAGTTTTATATGTAATTTATTTGTATTTTCAAAATTGCAAAACTGTATGGAATTTATACAATAAATTATTGCACATGACTGTTCATCACTGTAGCATAAGACTCATTTTACTGTGCACCGCTCATATTATTTTTTTTTGCTACTGCAGACGATCTATATAAACATGGGTATTTCAAAGGAATTGCTTTGGATAGAGAGACTAGATAGTGCATTTGAATGGAGCCCAATTGGGGTTTTAGCTTTTGTGCCGGTACAATGTGCACCCTTACTTGATTCATTACAGTAATTAAACGGTCCATTCTGGCAACAAGTGAAATCACAGTACTAATCAAGCGTATGTCGTTTGCGAACACCAAATACGAACAGCTGCAGCCCATCAATTGATAACAAGGTCCAGGTTACGAGAATTAGGCCCAAAAATAAATTATCGCGCCTTATTACGCATCGACGAAATCGGCCCATAAAGGGATTTCGGCCTATTTATATTCACAGAAGAATTCGTCCCACTTATGAATTTAGTCCATCTTATCCACGTCAACCTGTTTGGTCCGCAAATAAATCTGGCCCATCTAATTCATCTCAAAAAATTCGGGCCAAGACTGAACTTGACCCAACTAACAGAAGTCAATGAACTGGGCTGACAGGTGATTTCGGCCCACTTCTAATTGACACCACCGCCTAATTCAGCCCATTTATGAATTTGGCCTGACTAGTTCCCTTACTCGAATCAGGCCCACAAATAATTGATCCACAAATCAATTGACCCGCTATTTAGTCAACGAATTCGGCTTATAAATGAATTTAGCCCAGCTCATTCCAATCCACTAACTCGGCCCACTAATGAATTTGGCCCAAGAAGTACCCATTAACTTATTTGGTCCACGAATCAATTTGGCCCATGTAGTTAATGTCAAATAATTTAGCCCACGGTTTAATCCGGCCTACTAAATACCTCCAATTAATTCCTTCTTGCTGAGTGACATGCTGCTCGTCGGCGAGAGCCGCCGCCGCCGCCGCCGAGTAGACGGGTTCGCCGGAGAGATCAGCTTCAGGTGAACTGCCATTCTACCATCCTGAAGCCCGCCGTTGCCGGCATGGCGCGTGGGAGTCTCTCGTGGCAGAGCCCGGCTGGGGATCGGTGGGACGCCACCTCCCTCGCCGGCGCCCTCAAAGCCGCCGCCGTCCGGCGATCACCGGCGCACGTCACGCCGCTCCACGCGGTGCTCCTCAAGTTGGGTCTCTCGGCCTCCGCCATCCTGGCCACCTCCCTCGCCCACCTCGCGCTGCGGTGCGGGCTCCCCGGCTACGCGCGGGGGATGTTCGACGAAATGCCTCACCGCGACGTGGTCTCCTGGACGTCCCTCATCACCGGCCACGCGCACCAGGGGTTGTACCAGGATTCGCTCGCGCTTCTCCGCCGCATGGTGGCTTCTGGTGTTGTGCCTAATGGGTACTCCCTTTCCGGTGCGTTGCTCGCTTGTGCAGGTGTTGGAGACGACGCTCTCCGCTCCGGGAAGGAAGTCCATGCCAGGGTTGTCAAGATGAGCTTGCATGGGTCGGTTGATGCGGTTGTGGAGAATGGGGTTCTCGACATGTACATGAGATGCGGGAAGGTCGACTATGGCAGGAGATTGTTTGGTGTGATGCTGGTGAGGGACATTGTCGGATGGAATTCTATGATGGCTGGATGTCTCAGGAATGGGCTGGCTGAGGAGGCTCTAAGTTTATTCGCTTCAATGGTGTTTTCTGATGTTGATGCAGACGGCTTCTCGTTCGCCATATCTGTGGATGCATGTGGGGAGCTGGCTTTGTTGAAGCAAGGGATGCAAGTACATGGACGGGTAATTCGAGGAGGATTTGAGTCAGATATGGTTGTCAAGAATTCCTTGGTGGATATGTATGCAAAATGCGGGTGTGTTGATTCAGCAGAGCTTGTGTTTAGTGATGCACTGTCGTCGGATGCTGTTCTTTGGACTACAATGATCTCAGCTTATGGCAAATTTGGCCGTGTACATGATGCAATCTGCATGTTTGATAGGATGTCACAATTGGGAATAAAACGAGATGGTGTTGCATATCTTGCGGTGTTATCAGCTTGTAGCCATAGTGGACTCGTGAAGGAAGGCTGGAACTACTTCAAGTTGATGTTTCATGGTCAAAACATAGTTAAGGTGCAGCCTGAGCACTATGGTTGTATGGCAGATCTCTTATGCCGGCGTGGTTACCTACAAGAAGCTCTCGATTTCATTACAAATATGCCATTTGACTCCAGTATTGCTGCTTGGAGTGCTTTACTAAATTCATGTAGAATCCACGGGAATGCTAAACTGGGTCAACTTGCGGCATCCCGTTTGCTCCAGCTGGATCCAGAGAATCACAGCAATTGGGTTGCTCTATCAAATGTACATGCATCGGAAAGCGATTGGCATGAGACCTGGATGATCAGAGAGAGCATGAGCATAGAGTGTGTAAAGAAAGAGCCTGGATGTAGTTGGGTTGAATTGCATGATGGAGTTCATGTATTTCTAATGGCTGACCAATCTCACCCTGAATTAGTTGATGTATTGCGTACTCTTGATTCACTGAAGGAGGATATACATTGGTAGATGCCTACATAAGGTCCACACGGTGGGCAATTTCTTGGCCAGATTACTTATGAGTGCATAGTGTAAAATTGTGCTGCCGGGTGGGATAAAGTTCCATTTTCTGTTTAGAATGTTGTACTCGAAATAGATGGCATAAATGTTGGCTTAATTTATTTCTCATGACAGGGGAGGCGTTGGGATGCCACCTGGATGTATGCGATTCATATTAGTGGAGCTGAAGAGGGATCTGTTTCACTAATGAAGGTCAGCCCATCAATGTGTAGGTCCTTGAGCAGTAACTGCAGAAGTGAACCCAGGTGTGACTTTGCAGATAACTCTCAATATATTTCACGTTAGTTGAATACTTGAATCAATTGTTGCACAGTAATGATTTTCAAGTGTCTCATGAAGAGTATGCAGTTATTCGAAAATGTAAATAGTTCAACTATGCTAAGTTTCCCTGAAATTTAACAAGCTAAAAAACATGTTACATAGGGCCATAATCCATAAGGCGATACTGATACTTCAGAAGAATCATACATATAGTAATTTCAATCTAGATCAGTTAAATAATAATAAAAAATCTGGTGAACAGTGATAAATTGACAATTTCTTATATATGTTCTTTTAGATGTGCTGACTTAACTTGTTCCCTTACCCTTCAAATATATTATGTTTCTGTATGAATAATCGAGCTTATATAATTAGGTGCATGCTGAAACCCTGCTGCCGACAGTAAACATGTGCATTCCAACTCAACACATTGGTGGGACGTCACCGTTGTATTGATGTATTCACAATATTGTTACTCTGGCTATCTCAAATGAAGATATGAGCAGATTGCAAAGTACGCATGCGAATAATCCTGATTGAATTCAACGCAAAAAATGCCCCTATGATACTTTCTTCTTATATCACCAGATAGATGGGAAATTACTAGTGCTGGTAAATGTTAGATAGAAGTTCTCTTCTGACCATGGATGGCTCTTGAGTGATCCCAATCTGCTAGTGACCATGCATGGCTCTTTATTGTTACATCACAAATATACGTGCTACAAATAAATGATTCAATGCTAGTCGAGAGGGAGAAATTTTCATGTTCTTGTTTACAAATTTGATGCCATGTACTGTCTGTCATTCTTGTTTAGCCAGGAGAACACGGAAAATAGCTTGGCTCGGCACATAACGATGACTCCGTACGGGTCTATTGGTCCTATGTACAGCCTAACTTGAAGTTAGAAACATAGATGTTGGATCAGAGTCCAACCGGCAAACCAATTGTAAGGTATTGCTCTTTGCCAATTTGAAAATTCATTTGATAATGACTTTTGATGTATTTGCATTCAAATTCACTCACATTACACGTGTAAAATCGAAGTGGATGAAAATATATTATTAAACGAAATACATATTTGCAAGTATTCTCGCTATGCTTCCACTAGGATGGGTCTCTCCACGAAGGATCAAACACTACTCAACATTGTACCCTCAAACTCCCCTGATCTCGTATAAGACCGGTGATGCTGTTCATCTATTCTGTGTTCTCTTTAATCGGTACCTCCTACCCCTACATGTAGTATATTCATCATATTTTTCTGCATAACCACTGAACAAATGAGACAAGCTTGCAAAAACTGCATGTATTTTGTTCCCCTACTTTCGTTTATATGCCACTAACAGTAACAGATCATCAATCACTGATAAAAGAAAGTTGGACCATGCATGTACATTATTTTGCGACTATGTTTTTGTGCATCCTAAATGGCTAAATCATTTGTGATAGCTCAAGTAGACTAGTGATCAATGTGTGGTTCCTTAACAAATGTATTACCTCTGTTTTGTATATTGAGGAGGAATATATTTTCGCAAACACGAGCAGGCAACCAGTTCATGTCACATGTTATATATGATGGTATCATGGCAAAATGCTAGGACGGAATATTTGTGCATCAGAAGTTATTGATACCAACCATGTAGCCAATGCAAGAATCCTGACAATGCCTGTGGAACATGCACATCTTTACTGTGTTCTGATCACATGCAAAGCTACTTTTATCTCCATTAATAAAAATTAATTCAACTCAAGAGCAGCCTACCAAAGATACAAGAGTGTTCCCTAGTGGTAAATCCAAGTATATAAGTACACATTATTCATTGTACTGTGCAATTACAATACAATTTCTTTAGACATTATCACAAGATACAAGTTAGATGAATATAATTTATTAAATTGCAACATATACACTTTTTACATTTTGTTAAAAATTGTGGAAACGGTAATACCATTTGATACGAAAATAGAGCCACAATACAGGCATAGATTTAATGTGAAAAACCCTTGCGAAAAAAACCACGGACGCCGATCGACAATATTACTATTGAGGAGTTGTACAAATGCAGGAAAATTACATGCAGAACGTCACCCCTTACTCCTAATAGAGAAGACATAGAGTTCTACAAGAAAAGTAATCCGACATATATGGTACCAGAATTCGGATCACATAATTATCAATCTTCATTTTGAGATGAATTTTCTCTTTTAGCATAAGAAACACCAATCATATGAACACCTCTTGTAGGTAAATTCACCATGCCAAATATTCTCTAGGACTAAACTGAAACACCTACCAAACTTGAGCAAAGATCAATTAGCAGGAACTAGCTTCGTCATCATATCCGCATCATATCTACCAGATTATCATGAGTATTTATCTTGTATAATTTGACATCACCCTCAGCAATAATACTTCGAATAAAGTGAGATCTTACATTAATGTGCCTTTTCTCTTTTGAAAACATCTGATAATTTGTAAGGCAAATTACACTTTGACTATGTCAAAGTTGTTAATGGTTCATTAGAAATATCAAAGAGGCCTATGACAGAATTTTTATAAAATAAATAGCAGATTAACTGCTAGATAAATAAATAAAGACGTTACGATGCAGAGAAGGTAGACGCAGAACTTTGCATCCTCATCAATACAAAAATGCGTACCTAGAAACACATATCACAGGTTAAAAGGAAGAAGACCTATGGCTAGAACACCTAGAGATTCTTTTCTTTATCTGTGTTTTTCTTTTGAAACTATCGAAAGATTCAATAGAGGTCAACTAGTGCATGGAAGGTATCAGGAAGCTCCGTCGAAAATTTAAATCCAACAATTTTCTTACAAAGATTGATAGCTTGTCGATGTACTTTAAAATTCTAATTTTCAGAAACTCTTGTGTTATGTTTGGGCCTCTGCCAAAACTGTCTTAAAAAGCTTTTGGAAGTTTTGCTTCAGCCAAGTTCTAACTGTACCCTAAAATCCTAGCCACTGCTTGGTCCTGTTCACCTTATAGATATTCATTTTCGCATCTCAAAAATCCAATCAGACCTCAATTTCTCTCAACAGAAGCCTTAAGCCTTCTTTCCATGATTATCAAGGTTAAACCATAAAAACTTCTGGAGAATCTTTTCAGAGGAAGTGTAGACCGTACTATCTTCTAATCATAAGGCCCATCATCAAGTCATGAAGATACCCTGCACGCAAAAATAAAAAGTGGACCCACTGTCTCTCTTCTTACTGCAAACACCTCCCTCTCCCCTCTCTCTCTTACGCAAACACGTTCCTCCTCTTGTCTCTCTCTCCTGCGCAGCGAGTGGCTCCGGCGGTGCTCCTACAACGGCTCGGTGGGCTGTGGCGGCGAGCGCGGGATGGCGGCAGCCAGGGCAGCGGAGCATCGATCCGCGCAGGGCTGGATACGGTGCTGGCGACCCCGGGGCAGCCGGATCGAACGCCATACAGATGCGACCACGTTGACCCTAGGGAGGCCGGATCCAGACACGGGACCTCCTGGCTTGATGACGATGACGGCAGTGGCGGCCCTGGGGTCATCGGCGAGCGGCTTGGGGTGGAGGCCACGACTACGACAACGGCGACGGCGCGGCGAGTGGCTGTAGTGGGAGCGGTGATGATGGCGGTGGCCAGATCTGGCAGCGACGACGGCAACGGCGTTGCGGCCGGCACGACTGCCCCATTTTTTCAATTTTTTAAATTCTTTTTGCCACCCCAAATATTTTTTCAAGCGAGTGAATTTTCCACGGCTTGCAAACATGCATTTTTGCACGCAGGCGGAGAGCCGCTCCAAAAATCCCACCCGCCTGAAAAAAAGGATTTTTGCGGACGAGCACTGGGCCAGGCGATTTTTAGCAAGCGCCCTGCTCATCCACCTGCAAAAATTCTTTTCACCCCCCCATAAAAACGATAATTGGCCTAGTGTGTGGTTGTACTGATTTAAATGAAATCTTTGAACCATGGCAGGCCAATATGATTGTGATCTGGATTGTCATTGATATTGTTATACGAGTACTTGTGATATCACAATTATAATGTTGCACAATTGATGACTCAATGTTGTATCGATCACATATACACTTCACATCCGATCGTTTTAATTTGTTTCCGAGCCGATTCCGTACCGGCTCCACGCCATGATCTTGCAATAATCCGCATCCGTAAACGTCCACATCTGCTCCAAATCGCTAAATTTTTTATTAGATATATGGCAAGACTACCGTCCGTCCGGATTCGCTCCATTTACACCGGTAGACGATAGGCTAAAATTTTTACTTCTATTTGACCCAATAGGGCTAATTAATTAGATTCATGCCATTGCAATTTTTCAAAGTTAAAGATATGTCATCCGTTAATCAATGATATGTGGAGCCTATGTGAGTTAATGACATGGGGATTAGAATGACATATCTCTAATTTTAAGAAATAGTAATGTCATGTCTCTAATTTTCCTATTTATTTTATTATTTATTGTTTATTATAATCCGCTTCGATCTGTCTCTCACCTAATAATTGTTACACCTAACTCCAACTCCTATGAATTGGCAATCTCGCTTTGCTCTATCTTTTGTAAAAAACAACGGATAAATATCAGCACCTACAAATTTGCTGCTACCGGGAAGTACGCCATAGAAGGATTACAAAGTACGCATTTACTGTACGTGTTTGTATAGGTTAAGACCTTATCAAATTCATTTTTTCTATATATATGTAGCAGCTGGTATCAAATCTGAAATTTTCAACTAGTGTCGAACTATCAAATCAGGCACTACGGGAAACAGGGTGTCTGCCGTGTGCCTGGAGCGCACGGCAAAGCCCCAAATCCGCACGGCAAAGCCTTTGCCGTGCGGTTTTTTCCTATGCGCACGGCAAAGGCTGCACGGCATATAACTGCA
>CM002483.1:2472841-2515444 GCA_000325765.3 Leersia perrieri
TTGATTTTGCCGTGCGCTTTATGTTTGGCGCACGGCAAACTGCCCTTCTACCGTGCGCCGCGTGTTTGCCGTGCGTTGCACTGTTGGCGCACGGCAAAGGTAGTTTTTGCCGTGCGCCCGACATTTGACGCACGGCAAACGGATGCACGCACGGCAAAATACCGTTTTCCGGTAGTGAGGAATGGCAGGTATCAGGATTTTGAGTAAATGGGCCACACGTCCTTCTGATTCTGGGTAATAGATAGGTGAGGGATATCCAAGGAGCTCTTGTGGGGCTATGGGGCTTTATTCCACAAGTTGAGCAATGGCGGAAAACTTTGTGCTATGGGGTTCGTCCAACAAGTTGAGCTGCAGATCGAGAACACAAGGACCAGGCAAGTTGAAACTTGGCAGCAAATGGCCGTTTCTCGGTGTCGTCAGCTTATGACCCGTTCTTCATTACAAGGGAGAGCAAATCTGGGTAGGCTCATCCATCTTCTTGGTCCAACAGAATTGGGGAAAAGATGCCTGCATCACGGATTTAATATTCTCGTAAGAAGCTGTAGAAAGATGAGGGAAGAACAAATTGCAATTTTGTAATGCAACGTTTTAATTCAAGTAAGTAAAAAAAAAGGGCGTGTTTAAAATGGGCCTATTTGGCTGGATCACTAATCCTAATCCTAAGGGCAAAATTAGAGAATGGATGAGGGAATGTGGATAGTAGTCTTGTTGAAAAGGATCATCCTTAATGGATTCTCTTGGCTGTTTGTTATGCACTTTCACATCGAATCTAGGAGACTCCTGCACCTGTGTTAATTTATTCTTAGAATTTTCCGATTCGGTTCAAAGCTGATCAGTCTAGGGCCTTTACGCAGCAGTTGGGTCATAGTTTTGACTGAATATTTGGTGATCTTAGAGGCTGAATTTGGGAAACTCACGAAAGTTGCAGACAAGTTTTTAATTAATCTTTCCAAGGAGTCAAAGTTCAGGCTGAAACCTAAATGCTGTTCAGTGTACAAGCAAGAATATTGTGTTTTCTTTGTCAGAACAATTTGGGTGGGGTGGGGAGGGTGGACAGAATTAATATTGAATCCTAAATTTAGAGAAATAGTATATTTTGGGGTGTTCTACATGATTTAGGGGGTCCTCATCTTGGGTTTCAACTGTCTGCTAATCACATTGCTGCTGAACACAATGTGCAGATAGAGGAATCTCCTGTTTGGAGTACTATGCAGAGTTGTCAATGCTTTCCTGTTTCGCATCTACTCAGTTGAAATGATGGAATCTATGCAAATCGCGTCGTTGTGCTTAAATATTGGTTGCTGTTTGGACTAAGGACTACTGCATACGTAGATCAATTCTTTCTTCAGGACATCTCCATCGATCTTGCCCCGTAACAGCAATACGTATTGCCTATCGACTTTCCTCGATCACGGCCGCCGGAAACCGGCGAGACCACGCGGCCATGCCGCCGCTGGCGTTGTTTGCTCTCATGGCTGAAGGCTGGGTCGATCACATGAGCATGCCTTGGTGACGGGTGATGAGGACATCTCCCGTGACATTTCATTGACCAATATTGATGAGCCTCATGGCTATACATATGAGAGACCTTTGAACGGGCTAGATTGACACAACTACGACATGAGGTGAATCTATTCCTTAATGATTATGAGTTTGCATCCTCTAAGAATAATGTACTACCTAATGGATGTGTATTGCTTGTTCTTAGGTTTGAAGCACATGTAAATGGTGGCGCAGCCACTTGACATTCAAGGAGAGCAAGTTGAAGTCATTGTGCTGATATCCATGTTCGGACATCGAAGTTCATGATCAAATATGTATCATTCTGGAAGACTCTATCCCAAGTGTTATACATGGATGGAAAGTCCTTGAAGTCTACTTTCATTTGCAACAAATGACACATCGATTGGATATGTGTAGAAAGAGTTATGCCGGCCCGTTTTAGTGAATTGAAGTGGAAACCCTAACTATGAATTGAAGTCAGAAAATAGAGAAAAGTCAAGTGCTCTTGTCCTTAGGGTTGTGCCATTGTTGCCCCCTTGAGGATTGGGAGTCTTTCTCTACCATTTGTTCTTGTGTTTCCCTGTGATTTGCAAGAGCATCGCATCTCCTTTGCGTGGTTCAGGTTAGGCATCGACAAAAGTGTGTGGTTGGACGAAATCATTTGTCACGGGTGGCTGTTTGAGCAGCTGTTGGTGCCATCGGTTCGTCAGGTTGCACGGGTCAAGTTATCCGTAGGTCCAACGACGAGAAGATCGGGCAATCCCCCGCATCAACGGGGATGTCAAAGTTTGTGCCGTGCAGCCGTCGTCCTTGGTTAGTTTTGGCGGCATCTTAGTTCGGATCCTGTTACATGGTCTCTTTGACGGATACAGTGACGGCTAGAGATGAGAGGTTATGGTGGTTGTGCTCATGATGCAGCTAGCTACGTTCATATGGCAAGATGGATCGGAAAAGCGGCTATGGTAGTGGCGATGATGGTGTCGCAGTGTTTCTCTCCTAAAACAATGCCTCCAAGATGGCATGGTCCAATCAGTCATGATAACAAATTTTCTAGGTAGTAGATGGTGCTTTTTTAATTAGTGCACCAGTTTCTTGAACCCAGGGTTAAATCCCTAGGTCCAACTTTAATTTTAAAACTCCGTTAATAATTTTTGTTGTTTGCATCTTAGTAATGCAGATGCCAGGAATGGTTTTAGCATTATTGTGTAATCTTGACGTAATTATGTACGATCCATAAAACTCTGTTTATCTTAAATCCACATAAGCACATCAATTTTCTTTGTCATCATTAAAACTTATAGCCGCTTTGCCTCCCCCTGGCATCGTCATAGGCAGATCCACCTCCACAGAATGCTTTGGCTGCTGGTGCTCGCGGAGACGCCACCCGAAGCCACCGCTCACGGGAGATGCCAGAGGGCCGCCGTCGTCTTCGGCCGGTGCCAATAGCACCATCGTCGTCGTCTACTCAGCACGCTGCTCCCGCCATTGTCCTCGTCGTCACCACCACTCCCACCGCACGCCACCAGCTCCGTCATCGTCTCCGCTTTGCGCTACCGCTCCCTCTGCATGCCGCAAGCTGAGACCAGCATCGGCGCTGCAGCTCTCGCCGTGAGGAGATAGGGTTGGCTCAGGGAGTTAGTGGTAGAGGAGAGGGAGGAGTTAGTTACTCTGGAGGAGATAGGTTCAGCTTGATCGGGGAAGAGAGAGCATAAGAACAGGAAAGAGATGAGGACAAGAACAGGGGCACATAGCTCGGTGTTGATCAGCTCGACATTAGTACCGGTTCTTATTAATAGCAGGAACTAATATAGTATGGGTTTTTAATAATATTAGTACCGCTTTTTTAATAAACCAGTACTAATGTGATGTTATTAGTGTCGGTTTTTTTGTGTATTTAGTTTGCAGACGGTTTTGGGCAGGATCTACATCATCAGTGCCGGATATAAAATAACCGGCACTGATATGACGGTACAAATGTGGTTTTTTTGGTAGTGTGGGGGCTCTTGCATGATAGAAACTTTTGAAAATAAATAGAGCAGACTAACTGATAAAAAGAAAAAAAACGATGCAAAAAAGGCAGGAGATGAAGAACTTTATGTCTCTCATCTATAAAATATGTACCTAAAATATACGTACCACAAGTTAAACAAAAAGTAAGAGCACAAGAACTTCAGTAGTGATGAACTGGTAATTGGTGAATGAAAGGTATCAGGAATTTGAATCCCATTTTTTGGTGGCTTCGTTGAGCCATGTCATAGGTTTCATCTGTTAGAGTATATCCTAGCTACCAAAATCATTATCACATGTAACCAATTGTAACCAATTCAATCTCTATCTATTCGGATGAGGCTTAGGGTTGTTGAGATCCATCCGCACCTCCTTGTACACCACGGCAGGGGTCTTTTCCTGCCATATATTAACGCGTAGGCGTGTCGAGGCCAAGGTATTGCTTCCCCTCTGTTTCCTATATCATCTTTATTCGTGGCTAAACTTTTCTGGTTGTATGTTTCCAACTTACCCATCTGCCTGGTCCAACAAAAATGGGAGAAACAGATGCCTGCTCCACGGATTTAACCATATGATAGGAAGCAGTAGGAAGGAGAGAGATGAACAAATACTGCACACTACTAATCTTAGACCATGCCCAACTACAATAAAAAAAAGGACTCCAGCTCCAGGAGAAGCAAAGTTAGAGCTGGAGAGCCTGGAGCTCTACGAAACAGACCCTTACTCTCAAACTTTTAAAATTTAAACCCTTATTAAGCTCAGCTTCTTATAATACCATAAGTCGACTCAACCTAAGTTGCTCTAACTAATAGATGCACATGCCTTTTCAATGAAACTATTCACCTTTTATCATGGGGTATAATGGACGTTAGGGGATCCAAACAACCTCTAGCTTTTAATCGGTCAATTTAGCTATTAATTTGCCACTTTTATAATTGGCACCTCTCCAAATGGCACTTTTGTATTTGCTCATACAAATATACAAAAATGCCATATGAGAGAGAGGAACTCTTAACATTTTACCACTTAGATCTACGTGGCATGACAACAGGGACTACCAGCATGGAATGAACAAGCGTAATGTTACGCTTCGGTAGGCCGCTTCCCCGAGCACCTGGACCATCACTGGTCTCTCCCTCATCCGTGCTCGCTTGCGCAATCGCGCTCCTCATATACAAGTCATTAATTAATTAAGAGTAAATTTCACAAAACTACAAATATTTTGTATCATCTATCACATAACTACAGATTTAAGAACTCGTCTCATAAAACTACAGATTTAGTGTCTTCGTATATCACAAAACTATAGATTTAAGAATTTTCTCCATAAAACTACAGATTTAGTGTCTCCATTGTCACAAAACTACATGTTTAGTTTCTCTATTATCATAAAACTACAAGTTCAGTGTTTTCATTATCACAAAACTATAGGTTTAAACAATACTAAAACATGTAGTTTTGTGATAATGTATTGCTAAAACCTATAGTTTTATGATAATTGAAACACTAAACTTATAGTTTTATCATAATAGAAACACTAAATCTATAGTTTTGTGAAACAAGCTTTTAAATCTGTAATTTTATGATAGACAAAGACATTAAATCTGTAATTTTGTGAAATAACTTTTTAAATCTATAGTTTTGTGATAGATTATGCAAAATACATGTAGTTTTGTGAAATTTACTCATTAATTAATTATTGTCATTCCTTGTACTGTGAAATTAAGATCAGGGCTGCTTTGCTCATCGAACTGTCATACGGTAGAGAGAAACTGACAAACGAACTATGACACGAAGTACATAAATTGTCAGAGTCTCAGTCTCAGCATTGTTGGCCATGGTTAATCAAGATGCCTAGCATTATTTATAGTCAAGACTAGCTAGTTACATTCTGCAGCTATATGAAAGGACTATCAGGCCAAGAGAGATCAATTAGAGAGAGACAGAGAGAGATGCGTGGCCATATGAAGGATGTACAGCTGATGGCTCTGTGTGATCTGTTGTCTTCTAAACTTCCAAATTGTTGGATGAATGAGAAAGGGATGGAAGGCATCGGGAGGGCAAAACACTGGCAGATGGAATCGTCCCGTCTGACTTTGCTCTGAGAAAGTCACTCTACCATCGAGCCCCGCGGAGACATCGGATATGCATGTGACGACACTCACGTATCACAACAGAATTGACAGCACTCATGTCGCCCATGGCAGAAACTCAGACCATCCTAATTTGCCCCAATTCAGTAAACGAGACAATCTTTCCCTGTGGACGGCAGTCGTCGCTGCCACTCGCCGCCTCCCACGGCGTGGCCGTCGATGCCGGAGCGGGTATAGCCATCTTCACGGGAAAGCCACCGAGGAAAGACCACCTGCAGCCCTTATTCTCATCCCTCGCCTCAGCATTCTCTCCTGCACCCTAGGTCTGCCTCGACGACGATGTCTCCATGGGGGTGCCCTTGTCGAGCCCCTCGTCTCCACCTTCAACAGAGCCCTGCCATGGGAAGAAGACGGACCGCTGCAGCTGCCCAAGCCAGCTTCTGGAGGCCAACAAGCCAACAATAGCTGCAAATTGTGATTGTAAATTCACATAATTTGAGGTCTGAATTGATTTGAGTCGTAGATTAATGTGAATTGAGACTGTAACTTAATACTGAATGTGAGAATTAGCTGTTTTTGTCAGTGTTTAGTGCGTAGTTTTGAGAATTGTGATGAGTTTGAAAGTGATTAACGTGCCAATTCAGAATGTGCTGCTGAAAATTTAGTGTAGTTAGAGTGACCAAATCTGTACAGAAACACAAGTGACCTTTCAAAAATCAAAAAACAGTCTCAATCTATAGAGACACGAGTGACATTTTTTTGCCACACTTAATTGACAGCCAAAAATTAATGAAATCACAATGTTCACATTCTCAAATTAACAAAATAATCACTCAAATTGACAATGAATCAATCATCACATTTAGTATTGATAACAATCCCTATCACATAAACTTACCGAATTCAACTTAAAATAGTAAAAACGCTTTTTAAAAAACCATAAAGTAGTACATGATTTATAGACACACGTTAAAAAAAAATCTTGAATTGGTAAAATTTGCTATAAATTTTGTGGTTGAAACAATCAGGATTTGATATTAAAATATTTAAAAGGCAGGCTGCCTCAGAAGGCACGATAACAAAAAAAAAAAAAACTAGTATTTTCCATATAACAAACACTTTTCTTACTCCAAATTATGTCGACCGTGCCCCATGCATATATAGTAAAAGATCATGGCCATGGCTAGTGTATAGTTGGTAGCCGCATGAACACCTTGTGCATATGATCGCTACCATAAGTAGTGATACAATTTCAACGTGTGGCGAATGGATTGAGACCCAAGATTATGCTTGATCGTTCATGAAAAGCTCGGTCAAATTCATATCTTTAGGTTGCATCACTATCATTGCGAAGCACCAATTTTTTGTGGGCTTAAACTAAAACCATAATATATACTATGCGAGAGGCTATCAGGTTCGTTGGGCCTATAGAGTCTAAACGGCCCAATAATACTGAATGGTCTTGTCACTACAAACTCTTTAACATGATCATGTAAGAAAAATCATTACGATAAATTGCTAAAAAAATAATATCTTTTTTAAGGGTCTAAAAAAATCACAATAATATCTTGATATTACTCTCTCTGTCCCATAACATGAACTGTTGTCTTTTTAGAAATAACATGAATCTATTAAAATATCACAATACCCTCATTAATAGATATGTCCTACTATATTTCTAATTGATAGATGGAATTTTAGATAACAAATATATACGATGGAAGTACCAACCCTATATATTTTGTAATATTAGATAGTTGGACTAAATTTGTTATGTGTGGGATAAACCTGAAATGCAAAAGTTCTTATATTATGAGACATGAGACAGAGAGAGTAATGAGATACATGGTAACGGGCATCACATGCATATCTCTTCACTAACCAGGTTAGCATACATCAAAATTAGCACCATTTTGGTGAAAAACTCCATTCAGCTCCAACAGCAATAAAACGTCACAGCTTAACTTGGTCTTAGAGCCAGGACAAATCATAAAGTGTATATATATAAGTGAAGAAACCATAATATTTGCTAGCTTGTTATGTCGTTAGTACAGTGTAGTTCGTTCCACATGTGAGTTGCTAGCTGGCTGTATTGATGGGAAATGGAAGACATGGAAACAGGAGGTATCGAGAAAACGGGAAATAGGCTGACTACAATTGTGAGTTGTTCTTGTGATATTACAAGAATGTGATCTTTGAACAATGCCCGAACCTGTCAGCACACCTAAGGCACTGTGAAGAACCAGAGTACTAGATGTCAACCAGATGTTTCTAGTGAGGAGGAGATTTCGTCTCCGTTTTCCTATTAGATAGCTACGATACGGAGATGCAAACTGAAGAATCGAAGTGGTGTATGATCCTAAGCGCGTCGCCGCTGGTCGCTTACGGCCTAGCTTGAGGGACGCACAGCAGTCGGCAGCAACGGCGCTCACTGCAGGCGGCCGTGGAGCAAGCTTACGGAGTTGAAGGGAAAGAAAGAATGTTGCATCGACTGTAACTGAAAAATAAGCTAATAAGTAGATGTGGAGGCACAAGTCATCAAAATGCTCCAAAAAAGTTAAGGTGGGATATTTCTCTTGGCGACATGCATGGAAAATAATTGAATCATGTATTGGAGAGGTGATCGACCGGAATTAGTATTTGCATCGACTCCATATGTTAAACATATACCACTATTATGAATGCTCCTTTCAAAAAAAAAAAAAAAAAACTATTCCAGTGCACTGGTGGTGATGTACGGCTTTAATCCATCATCCTAGTTGCTGATCTGACAGTTTTGGAGTTGTGCTTAGTTGATTGCTATTTGGACTATGCGCATTGTACCGAGTTGCTTGATTACACAAACTATATGCACATAACATTTTTCTGTCACCAATTAATTAACACTCCAGATAATTACTAGCTATATGTACTATATTATTGAAATCACATACATCTATTGTTAACAGTAATTAACGCTGTTGGTTGAACAGTTGAACACTCGTATGAAACACATTTCTGCTAATAAAAATGGGGGCAGGCTTGACCCCTCCAATCCAAAAAAAAAAAAAGAAAACATCAAATACAGTTAAATTGAGGTCTTGGAATCTCCTCAAGCTTTCGACGATAGAAATTGAATTAAGTTGGATAGTACAAAAAGAGTCGAACGAGACCTAGCGTCCGGACGTCCAATCCGAAATGATTTCTCGAACGCTGTTTCACTCCACGTATGAAAATGTATCAGATGTTTTAGTACACAATAAAAAATATTTCAATGAAAAATGTTTCAGATGTTGCACGAGTCGAAGAAATAAGTTTCACCACTCGGTAGAAAATATGTAAAACATCAAGATTCATCATTTGAGATATCAACCGAACCTGTAAAAAATCGAAGACAAAAATCTAAAACAATGTTAAAATAATCATTGAAACATTAGAGTCCAACACAAGAAACATCAACATACACTAACTGAAACATAAAAAAATCCCAAATCTTCATCTCCGGTGGCTTTCTACGGCGAATACCGGCCGCTGCCGTCACCGGCTGCGCTTGCCGCCACCACGCCAACCGCTGCTGGCCGCGCTGGCTGCCGCCGTGCCCGCGCCAGTTGTCGCCGTGCCAGTCATCGCCGCGCCCGCCGCAGCTGGCCGTCGCCGCCGGCCGCGCCCGCTGCCGCTGCGCTGATCGTCACCACGCCCGTCGTCGTCGCGCCCGCCGCTTTTGTGCCACGTTGCCGGCCGTCGCCGCGCCCACCACTGCCGGCCGTTGCCGTGCCCGTCGTCGCCACACCGCCGCTGCCGGTCGTCGCCGCCGCGCCCGTCGCTAACCGCTCCTCTCGGAGAGAAATGTTGCGGGGTAAGGAAATAAGAAGAGGACAAACCGACGGAAGCACCCTCCGACGAAAACGCAGGCATCAGACGTCCGCATAGTAACATTATCGAAAAGAGTATTGCTCCAGTACAACAAATTGTACCGTGCGGTGTTAGAGATAAATATTGAATTAGAATATTTAGAGATAGAGATAAATCTTTCTTAACTTGTCCTGTACTATAAGGTCACTATCCTATATATCCCTGTATATACCTATAAGGGTCAGTGTAAAATACATTAGAATTAGAATAGAATAGATCACACGTTCGCCGCCGCCATGGCACACACGTTCGCCGGTGCTTAGCCGGAAGTTTACTGGGGTGAGCGCACGAGAACCAACTTAGGCTTCCCGCCAACGTCGCGCCGGTGTGCTCGTATCGTGATGTACGACAACATATACTTCTGGACAGGCACAGGTCTTCTTTCGCATTATCGTTCGGCTGCGGTCGTGTGACAGGTCAGATGCCGCCCGAACGGAGGATACCGCCGTCGTGACGGCAACAGCTAGCCATCGACGGTAGCGACAGCTAGTTCCATGCATTGTTTCTGACTGATTGTATTAAGATGATACTCATACAGAGAGAGTATTTTTTATCAACAACTGATCTCAGTAATGGGACCGAGGCTTTGCTCAAAATAAAAAATTTAGTCAGAGGGCAAAAAGGATTCCAAATTTTAATTCTTTTTCATGTTTTTTTCCATCTGCCTTAAAATATACTCTACTGCTTATGATTTCCAGAAACCATAACACTGCCACTGGACAAGGCCAATAGTCATACAAATACACAGCTGCACTTCTCTTCCTAGCAAAAACATACTTCATCTGACCGCATGCAGCAAGTAATTTCAGAAATTGCTGTACGCAAAGGAATCAACAGTACAGCAGCCACAAACTCATTCCAGGAATTATAAACAAACTCATCACAATACTAAGTTTACAACAAATAGCTTCATACACATCACTATCCATAGGCTGCATGTTACTCAGTGAAAAAATTACTGTAGGTTCTCATTAACAGAGAGAAGAAAAGAAGCATCGGTTACATCAGGTTACACATTGACAGGCTTAGGCCTGAGATAAACATAACTAGTTAATCTCCATAAGCAAACACTGCTTCATTTTGGCTTTCGAGGGTCAGCTGCACCAACTAGATTCATCGCCTGAATCCCTTCTTCTCAGAACAAAATCCTTCCTGGCTCCCCCTTCCCCACACCAGTTTTGGGCATTTCGTCAAACACCTTGTGTGCAAAATGAACAAGAGATCATTTGAAAAATGCTCACGGACATCCGCCGCATGAGACGAGAGTACTCCGTGGGAGGTCATAGAACCGGTGTCCCTGCACTGGCTCACCGCCCCCTGAGGTCGTCGCAGGCTCGCAGCCTCACGGCCGACACGACACATTCCCCTCCGCTAAGCTCGTCGGCGAAGCAGCTCATAACGCCAGATCGCTGCAAGCTCGGGGAGCCCTGCTGCTGCCCTTGCCCCAAAACTGGCGCCCTTGACCTCGACGGTAGCCAAATCTTGCTGAGGGGATGGCTAGAGTGGAAGATAAAGGGGGGAGGGTGGAGAGGGCTAAAGGATGGGGAGGAGCGGAGACTGCGCCCGGCGGCATCCACCGAGTGGGAGCAGAGGAGTCGGTGGTTGATGTCGGCGACTTTTGCATCGGCGTATTGGAGTGTCGACGCCTCCACTGGATTGGGAGAAAATACCAGATTTTTTTTTAGCCCAGGATACCAAGACCCGTTAACAGATCTAGTACCACTGCAACACACGAATGTTACGTGTGCTTCTTCTACCTCTCTGGTCAGCCGTCGCTGAGTTCGCCGCGCCATCGTCACCCGCCGTCGAGCCGTCGGCCCGTCCCTGTCGCCCGCCGTCGAAACTGACGCCTAGATCCGGCCGTCCCCAGGGCCATGCCGTCAGATCTGGGCCGCCGCCACTCGCCGTCGCCGAGCGCGCCACCGTCGACCGACGGGGAAGGCAGGGAGGAAGAGGAAGGGCGTCGGGTGTCGCCGACATGGAAGCTCGGGGAGGGTGTCGCCGTGAGTCCCGCCCTCGCGGGCATGACTCGGTCCTGTACCGTAGTTTTTCTCAAACTACAATTTTACCCTCCCACCAACAAAACATAATCGGTACCTCTCACTCGCGGGGGAGTGGTACCACCCAGTACCCAGCAATATCAGCCATTAGATCGTGCTAGATCAACGGTCAGGATATGGTACCGTCTCCCCGTTGGACAGTAAAAATTCTTGTACAAAAATTGGTAGAAAACCTCACTAACTGTTGCTGACCATGGTTGATTTAAGTTCCTAGCTTACGTTCTCTCTTGTGAAGACGTACGTACTAGTAGCAAACTTACATCCTGCAGCTATATAAAAGGACTATGAGAGCTAAGAGAGATGAAAAAAGTAGAGACTGTTGTCGTAGATAAGAAGAAGATCGCGATAGATCGATGCACGTTCTATCTTGTAAACTTATTCCATCTAACTTGTCTCATGAATCCATGAGAAATTAAGCTGGAATAATAGGCATCAGGATAGCAAAACACAGCCTGGCAGCCACCGCAACAACCGCTATCTATAGATGGCCATAAGGCCCACGGCCCACGGCACGGCCCAAGGCCCGGAGATTTGGCACGGCCCAAGCACGGCACGAGCCCGACATTGGTTGGGCCGTGCCGGCCCGGCATGACTGTCGGGTCGTGCCTGGGCCTCCCTTGCAGCACGTAGGGCCGGCCCGGCATGGCCCGACAAAAATAAAAAAAAATAAAGGACGAAAAATAGACTTATTCTATTTGGGCCAAATTATACCTATTCTATAGTTTAGGGACTAAAAATAGATTTATTATATAATTTTAGGCCTAAAGTAGGCTTATTCTACAATGTGAGGGACCAAAATTAGACTTATTTTCCGAAGTTTCAGCCCATGGCACGGTGGGCCGGCCGTGCATTTGGGCCGGCACGGCACGACCCACCGTGCCATGGGCCGTGCCTGGGCCTCGCTTCGCGCTGATGGGCCGGCCTGTCGGGCCGTGCCAGCCCGACTGGCCTCGGCCTAGGCACGGCCGTGCATGGGCCGGGCCGTGCCGGGCGACCCATTTGGCCATCTATACCGCTATCGTCTGTTGCACTCGGGCTTTGCTTGTGGATGCCAATAGAAATGCCCGCGATGGCTTAGGAGCAAGAGAACCCCATGTCTCATACCATCCATGTACAAGACAGGATTTTTGGTGGATGGGATACAGAGGCGCCCACATATTCATACTACGTCGAATTTTTCTTGAAACAAATTTATTTGGGTATGCCCCAGTTCATAGTTCATAGTTAGCAAAAGCATGTTAGTTTGGGGGTCCTATTTGTTTAATCAAACTGAGGAGACGAGAGATGCTGTTTCCGTTTGTGGCAGAGTTTTTTCATATGTTGTAATCCCTGAACTGAATATCATTGACTCCTTAATTTTGAAACGTATATACTGTGAACTGTGGATGACAAGTCGAACATATATATTGATTCCTCCGTATGATCGCTACAAAAGTACAAATTCCAGCGACTTAATTCCTTGCATAAAATTTGTCAGCATGTAGGGATAGGTGATATCGAGATAACTGGTCATAAAATTTGCTGTCCAAGATCACTTTTCATGTGGTATCACAAGACCAAGATCCATTAGTAGAGTCCCACATCCTGAGTGGCAACTGGCAAGCATGATTCTAACCTTTATTTGAGCCAAGTTATTAAATTCCTGCTTCTGTCTCTTCACCTAGCAATTGCTACATGCCGAACAAATCTGCTGAAACAAGAAGTGATGAAATAAAGGAGACCAGGATGATCAGAGAGAGCATGCGTTGGGTGTGGAGTTACTGTATCTATTTATCAATGCAAGCTTTTGACGTCCGAATTGAATCGAGTTAGAGAGTAGGCACAAAGCCTTGCTGACTGTTCTCGACCATGATTAATTAAGTTCCTAGCTAGATTTCTTAAAGTGTAACACCCTGTCTCCAATAGTTGTATTAGACCGCTCTACACATTGAGCGGACTCACGTTCGTATAGTACAACTCTTATACTTGCGTCCTCACTTCATGTAAAAGGGTTAACCCGGTTATATTATGATTAGAGCACGAAGACTTATAAGCAAGTCCTCACCCACTTAAACTTCTAAAGTGATACTAAACCACTACTACACATCACTTCTAAGCTAGTTGGGCCAACACAACACCACACTACAAGACTTTATTAGACTTTGGGTTGGGGTGTTACATAAAGACTAGCTAATATACATCTTTCAGTTGTAAGGGGCTACAAGTAAAGAGATGCAAATAGAAAGAAAGAGATCGAGAGAGACGTGCTGTCATGGTGTCATAGATATGAACATGTTTGATAGTTTTTCTCTCTTGTAAACTTCCATCTAACCTGTTAGATGAACATATAAGAAAATTAGAAAAATACTACCTTCATTCCTATATGTATGAATGATAGGCATCAGGATGGCGAAATGCTTCCTCGTGGCCGCCGCAACAACGTGGACTAGCCATCAGGTTTATGGCTTCCAAGAGCAATGCCCAAGAATTCTTCGAGAGAGCTATGTGTGGGGATGGCCGTCCGATCCGCGCATCACACATCCACGTTTGGGCTGTACCGGCTGGAGTTGGCAGCCTATCTGTGTTGCCTTTGAAGAGGACAAAGTCGTTTATCTAATAGTGTCAGGCAAAGCAATTTAGGGTCACAGGATTCCCTGCACTGGTATCATTACTGTAGAGGATTCTTTTAGAGTTGAAACCCAAAGGGCAAGAAGGGAGACAAACCCCATGAGCTCCCAATTCTTTTGACTCACTGTCTTCGCCCTCTCTCAAATCTGTATCTCTTCCCCCCAAAATATATCTTTGAGCTTGTGCTCTCCACAATAGAGAAGGGAGCCTTTACCATATATGTTTCTTGGCCGTGGATAGTTCACATTTCCAACAGATGTCTTCATATTTATTTTGGCTATCTGAAATAAAAAGATGATGAACAGATTGAAAAGTACATGAGTGGATCAAAACCAGCCAAATTGTGAATAGACACATGCAAATGACCCCGATTTTTAATCAATGACACCCCTATGATACTATCATCTTATTTCACTAGATTTTTTTTACTGAAATTACTGCCGGGGCTTGGCCCAACAGTGTGATTTTTACAAATAATAAAAATTTAATAGGTTACAAGGCCAAAAGAACAAGCTTAGAAGATTACAAAGTTTGTAGAAATATCAAAAACAACTGTTTTCTGATCATCCTTCATTCTGCAAATATGCAGAAGAACCTCCTTATTTCACTAGATAGATGAATAAGGATATACAAGTGCAAATAAATGACTATAAACATAAATTTCAATGTGGAACATAATTGAATTCATAATAAAATCAAATGAGACATAATTATGTGACTTAAAATTAAAATTTAAATTTTCACATAAATTTTAAAAATATTATGAAATACGGACAATATTCCCGAGAAATTAAAAAATATATATTTTTAATTTAGGATTAAATTCAGTACATATATTTGTACATATTTTTGTCAAAAATACAATTCAAATTTATTTTAAATAATAAATGCAAATAAAAATTGGTGGGTCAAATAATTACGTGTTGTTTTGCTTTGCTTAGATGAATTGTATTTTGCTCAAACAAGCACACAAATATGTGATAGATGGGAGGGGTAATATTGTCATTTTATAGAAATTTAAGGGTCAACTCACAATCAATTAACATAATCGGTATAGAGGGGATGGATATAAAAGCTCAGGATATATAAGAAATTGGGCAAATTTTAGGGGCATAAAGGGAATTGAGGGAAAAATTGTGGGCATATAGGGACTCTTCTCATTGATATATATTGCAGCGTATTAATTGCTTAACTAGCTAATTCATAATCCAGAACTTCAGATGTTGCCAGAATCCATATGGTGATATTAAAATTTTGCATTTTTTTAGTTGCCACACGTTTATTAAAATCCTGACCTTCTTCTTTAGTAAACATTTGGTGAATGTTGTATCCAGCAGATATATAATATAAAATAGCACTCCCCTTTGGTCTGAGAATCAGATGAGAAATCATAAAGAGAACAAACATATGTATTCCCTATCTAGCTTGTCCCATCAACTCATCGTTAGTCCAGTAGTTCATTCTCTGAACTCCTTGTTTTATGTTGACTGCTAGCAGCTGGGTGAAGGGAACAATGACAACTTATCATGTAGGGATAGGATGTATGGAGAAAATACAAATATGATGCCACAAAGTAGAGATGAATTGGGGATTTTGACTTATGCATTGACTAATCCCCAAAGAGGTACATATAATTGTATAATATACACACATATATGAAGGGACTATTTTTCCCCTGACATCCTTAATGTCCCCACCCAAATGCATGTGTAAGCAATAACATTGTATTTGGAACCAAATACTAAGACTAGACAATAGATTAATAACACACTACGATAATTACAAAGTCCATGCTTGAAGATATTGTTGAAGTGTTGCTCTTGAATGAGGTGGACCTCGAGGTCTTCATAAGTTTTACTTTCAGCATTGGGCATTAAAAAGCCTTCATAAACTGTCCTTCGGTTCTTCATAGGTTGGAAATGCTGATGATGGCTGTCAAGTGCTTTCGCAGACTGTTCTATGGCCCTTCGATGATTGACGGTGAAAACTTTGACGGAAAGCTAGTGACGTGGAGACCAACCCCGAGGGAGTTTGTGACGATGACATGAAGTGATGATTGCTCCCAGCTCCGACATGGAGCAAGTGAGACGATGATAGATTAGCAAGATTTCGACAAATTGAAGCGATGCGATATAGTTTGGATATATATGTAGTGGACTTTCATAGATTTTTTGTTTTGTGTGCGTGTGTGTGGACTTGATAGGAAACAGATGAAATCGACTTGAACATTGACATGCTAGCAAAAGACACAATGATACCAGTAGATAGGCAGTGAAGACACAATGTTTCTAAGCAGCAAGTAACATGTCAAAAGAGGGAGTAGATCAAGCCGCAATAAGCAGTAATCAGCAAGATAGATGCCATATGCACTGAGTATGATGCCCCATATAGGAAGAGCATCAAAATGTACAAGAGAAGGTGCCATGAACCCATGATGGAAATGGAAGTGCATGAATTGACTAAACATGGAACATGTTATTTGAAGATGACAGTAGCAATGGAACAAGCTAAAAAATATAACAGATTCTGCACCATGATATTAGGAGCCAATCAAAGAGTTGAATGCAGCAGAATTGATTGTTAATGGTAATAATGGGAGCTACTGGGTTGGACATAATGCAACAGTCAACTTGTCAGCCATTAATTTGCGGACACTGAATTGATCCCAAATAGATAATAAGCACTCAGATGCAGGCCTGCACATAACAACAGCATGGAGATGAATTAGAGGGCGACAAATGCCAGATGCTACATATTAACAGATCGAGCTTGCTTGTGGCTGCTTCTGGTGCTGCTTGTTTCCCCTTGAAAATGAACTGGAACTTGCAGATCGAGGACCCTTTGCTTGTAGTTGATACCTGCAGATCGGCGAGCCGCACCCACACGGACAGGCGGCGGTGTGAGAAAGGCCACCGGGGCGACGATGTGGGCCACCAGCAGCAGCCACGACAGGCGGCGGCGACTGACCACGGCGGTGGATGACGATGATCGCGACGGAACTGCGATGACAGGGTGATTGCAACGACGACTTGGCCGCAGCGGCGACAAGTGGCTTGGCAACGGACAATGATGGAGGACGACGACGATGGCTCACCGGTGGCGGCGTGCCGGCGACATAGGGATTTGACGGCTAGAGATTGGATCCTACTCTGATACCATGTCAAAAAAATACTAAACCCTATCGAGGTATATATAGTTGTATTCATATCATCATATGGGAATGCACTATTTTGCCCTTGACATCCTTAACATATGGGATACATATTTAGAAATCACGCTTTTCTTTGTGATATTACAAGACCTTGGGGCATGAACAGAGTCTAGTTTCTTCTTGGCTACAGTGTAGAGCTGCATATACTTGTAATCTTCACTTTATTCTAACAATAAGTGCAGATTTTCTAGCGCCTGCAGTGCGTTGAACTAAAAGATTCAATCTCTAATTAAGAATAGTAAACTTTAGTTTAAGAAAATTTTGCAATTTTATTTATTCAATTTTCTACCCTATATATATGTAGCAGCTGGTATCAGATCTGAAATTTTCAAACAGTGCTAAACTGTTGAATCAGGATTGGTAGGCATCAGGATTTTGAGTAAATGGGCCACAGACCCTTCTGGACAATAGATTGGTGACAGATATCAACGGTGGTATCTCAAGCAGAGCGATGGCTGAAAACTCTGTGCGATGGTGCTTCAACATCCAACAAGTTGAGCTGCAGACCAAGAGCAGAATGAGAAGGCAACTTGAAAGTTGGAAGCAAGATGGCCATTTTCGGTGACCTCAGCTTATGGCATCTTCTTCATAGAAAAAGAGACATCAATTGTCCATAAACTCATCCATCTTCTTGGTCCAACGATTATTGGGGGAACAGCATCACGGATTTAAACTTCTAATAAGAATAGGAAGCAGTAGTGCACTTCCACGTTGAATCTAGGCGACTGGCCTGCACCTGTTTTTATTCTTAGAATTTTCCGATTCGCTTCAAAGCTGATCTGTCTAGGCAGCAGTTAATTTATAGTTTTGACTAAATATTTGATTAGCTTAGAGGCTGAATTTGGGAAACTCTGAGTATGAAATTTGTAGAAAAGGTTTTAAGCGTTCCAACGAGTCAAAGTTCAGGCTGATCTGAGACCTACAGGCTACAGCAAGGATTTGTTTTCTCGAAACTGCCTGTTCAACAATCAAGAATACTGTTCTGTTTTTGTGAGCAGATTTTGTGTGTGTGCGCGCGCGTGTTTGGATGGGTGGGTGGTAGTGCTGGGTGTTCTGAACAAATATAAATTGGATTCATAATTGAGAGAAGTATATTCTGAGTTATTCTGTTGATGATTTTGGGGTCCTCCTCTGGGTTTCAAGTGTCTCGCTAATCCCATTACTATGCACTGATGCAGAGTTGTGAATGCTTGCCTGTTTCGCGTCTAGCTGCAATGATAGAATCTATGCAAATCGTGACAATTCTGGAGAGGTGCTTGATTGATTGCTGTTTGGACTAAGGATTCTGCTGTATAGCTTGCTTACACATGCGCACACCGAATGTTTTTTTGTCACCATTTAATTTAATCCATATAATAACTAGCTACTATCATTTAACAGTAATTACTGTTAAATTGAATTCCTGGAATCAACTCATCAAACTGGTTAAGCTTAAAATTAAATTGAGAGCTTTTGCCCTCTCTTCAAAAAAATAATAATAATTGAGTCAGTACATAAATTTTTGCTACACAAAAGCCTAAATAGCCTTCTCTCTAGTCAAGACGCTAATTACTCCTGGAGTACATTGTATCCAGCAGCTTTATAAGAGGACTATGAGCCAAGACATCGAGATCCAAATCGAAAGAAAGAGATCGAGCTAGAGAGATGTTGTCATCCACATAAGAAGTTTGAGAGCTGACGTTTTTTCTTGTACACTTCCAATTAATTTGTCATATGAAAGGCATGAGAAGGTTGGAATGGTAGGCGTCAGGATAGCAAAACACTGCCTCGATCAACTCTCAAAGTTAATTGTATGATCGCTCATGGGAGGAGAAATATATGCCTGATCGGAAGGGACGATGACTGGCACAGACAGAAATATATCCTATCAATTACCACCAGGAATTTCCTTTGCTGGATGTACAGCAATGCGTCAGACGGCGAGGAGCTACCATGTTTCTCACCGCGTGGCGTGTGCAGAGTATAGTACAACACAATATTTTAGATGCATGGGCTTACAGTATACTCTCTCCGTCTCAAAAAAAAAAACATTCTTGGGAATAATATACCGGCCAAATATTCAGACACAAATATTGAAATTCCATCTGCCGTTTGGAGTCCTATTAGTTGGAATCAAACTGAGTAGATGAATGCTAAAGCTAGCTACCATATATTTTTCTATTTGTCAATTATATGAATACTAGCCGTCAACCCGTGCGTCGCACAGGATATATTATTATTTGGATTAGAGTAAAATTGCAATTTATTTATTATTTAATAATTCTGAATTTTTTAATTAATAAATACTTAGTTATAGTTCGAGTCTTAGTGACATAGTTTTTTATTATTTAATAATTTCAATATCCAGAATAAATGATTAACTCTTCATTCTCACGTTATAAGTCCTTTTTTTGATCTCATAATTCCAAAAATAGGAACTAATTAGCTGTAAGTTGTCCTCTGTTTGGATTTTGGTATCTCCCTATTAGATTAGCAATGTTAGTCTCTATTGGATTAATAAAGGAAAAAAACTGAATAGTCTATAGGATTAACAATGGTGTGTGTTTTAATAGAGCAAATTATTGCTTTTATGTTATTCAATTTGTATAGTCAATGTCCAGAGCTTTCTTATATTAATAAATGTGGGAACTTTCTTGGAGTATAGCGAGCTATGCATGTGCATTAGCCATAGATAATATATCAATTTTAATCTCAAGAAAAAGATATTATATTAATTTGCTTAGGTTTTCCTTGTTAATGTGGGAGCTTTTCTGGAGTCATCCGTTTTCCTAAGTTTAGTATATTATTTATATTTGTATATATAAGGTCCGTGGACTCAGGGTAAATTAAGTTGTAGTTGGCCTAGTGTTTATTTACTATGAAGGAGACCGTTACTATTGGTAATTGGTACATCTATATATTAACTATAAAAATTAAGCAAATATTGATTACCCATTAAGCAGTTCAAATAATAAGCAAAGCTGTGTGCTTTTATTGGTTAAAATATAGATTTGAGATATTACGTAGACTCTTAAGTCAGATATATATTGTACTTTGAAAACGATGGTCAAAAGTTTGCACTATGCAGTGAAGCATGTTAAAGTAATATAGAATATTAATAGGTAGAGTAAAAAACAAATAAATTGATCACCTATAATTATCACAATATGGCTCCCTAAAGAAACGGCGTTCGATGCTCCAATATCTGGAGGTTGGGATGATGGTGGAGTCCAAAACAGTCCCGATCAGGATGAGGAGCTAGCAACTGCAGCCCGCTCAATCTCTGCCGATCTATGAAAAAACTGGAGCGGGCAAGGATCCGTCCCTGGTGACACCAGTCTGGCTCTCGCATGCCAAGTTTCAATCTGCTCTCTTGTTGTGAAGTTAGGGTTGGTAGCGGATCATACATGATTTATATATACGTAATATGCGTGGCCTGCTGGGCTTAAAAATTGGCCCAACAATCCACCACTCAAACACAGATTAGATTCTATCATCTGCGGTTGTGATAATACGATTAAATAAATAGACAGCTGGATCTTCCTAATTAACGTGAGAGCTTGTAGAAAGTGCCCAATTAGTATAGGTATAGATAGATATGTAAATTAGTAAAAAGAAATAATCAACTGTTTGAATCGATCATATATAATATCTTAACTATCATTGACTCGAACAAATCAAAAACTTATATGAATCATATCAAATGAGATGTATGGACTATCTCAATTAATTTTGGTACGTGGTGATCCAACCCTAGGGCTCGGTGGGCCGAAGGGAGACCCAACGTTGTGGCCCTCGTGGCTGGGCACACGGGGAAATCTAGCGAAGTCCCCATTGATAATTCGTCTCATATGCTACAACTAAGCCCAAAATGGCCCATTTGGATCTATAGGTTTGAGAAGCCGTTCCTCCTAGGCTATAGCAGGAGTTTCCATTGCGGCCTATAGTGGATTAATAGACTGATGGGTTGTGATACAATGAACCTATTGTATGGACTGACAAAGAGCTCGCCATTGGGCTCATCTTTTTGATGGATCACACATTTATTTCTCGCCGAAGAGCATAGATCATATCAACACATGCCGACCAAAGCAAGTAACCACTTCATGTAAGATGCTATATATGATGGCATCCTGGAAATTCAAAAAGTTCTTTGACAAATGCTTGTGGAAGATAATACACACCTTTACTAGGCTACAAGCTACAAGTGTTCCCTAGTTTTACAAGAGTAAATTTTACAAAACTAAAGGTATTTTGCATAATCTATCATAAAACTATAGATTTAAAAACTTGTTTCACAAAACTATAGATTTAGTGTCTTTGTGTATTACAAAACTATAAATTTAGTATCTCTGTGGTATAAACCTAAGAAAACAGTACCGAGTTATGGTGTTAGGTGAAAACGGTAAGACTGTGTGGTATTTTATGATTTGGACTTCCCAGGTGTGGTATTTTCCCTTGATTATTACCACAACCTGCACGGCTGGGCGGCACAGTGTGTCCGTCTGACTGGATATATCTCACTACTACTATTACTACTGGGCCCTGTTTGGTTATATATGCTAATGTTTAGCCCTCATCATTTAGCCTTAAATTAGCCTTCAATGATCTAAATTAGTGGGCTAATTTTGAGCTAACATGAATTAGCCCTCCCCCTCCAAATCCTTAGCCCCTCTAAGGGATGCTATTATGGCTAATTTTATGTGTTAGCTCATTAATTGATCCAAACATGTCACCAAGGGTAAAAATTAGCCCTCAAAATTAGCCTTTGGCTAATCTTCTAAACAGGACCCTACTACTACTATTATATTCTTACGAAGAAAATATAAATGTTACAAACAGTATACTTCGTTGTTACAATACAAATATTTCAGTGTTGCATCTGCACAAAACATTGTTTACTGTTGAAATATTTTTCTTTGAGTAACGAAACAACTAAAATAATTATTGGTGAAACATTTTTATTGTATGATGGAACATATTATATATTTTCTAACACCTGATAAAACACCGTCCAGTGTTTTTCAGATATCAAATATTTCAGGTCTCTAGTCACGTCCCATGAACCCTTGCGAGTAATATCCACTAACGTTAGTATGCGATATAATTTTGCAGGAGTAAAGTGCACCCCCACATACTGTTCTCACGTGTGGTACCGTGGATATAAACTTTATACTACATGGGTCAGCTCAGCTTATATCTAGGTGTTCAGGTTATATATCCACGGAAATTTTTACGTAAATTAAATAAAATATAAATAAATACAACACAAACAGTTGCGATAAGGTGGCTGATTATACAATAGAAATGGATATGGATAATTTATTTTGAAAGCTAAAAACATTTGATGAAGTTTTTATTTTTTTAAATCATTTGGAAAGCATGGGCATTCAATAACTGAAAAACAAGCTAATGAGTAGCTAGATTGATGCAAAATTGCGGACACACGAGTCATCGACCTTATTTTAAAATCAAGTCATCGATCGGCACTGCATTTAAAAATTGGTAGTCCTTGTTAATTATTATTGTTCCTGAGTGAGTTAATTACATGTCACATATTTGCTAATTAATTAACTTCTTGCGTACTTAACATGTTTGAAGCTATTACTGCTATATCCCCTTCAGTTCCATAAATTTTGAAGTTTTAGACAATAACACGATCTTCAAAATACATCATTAAGCATTGCTTTTTATTTAAAAAATTAATGAATATCCTTATAAATTTACACTTTTATGAAATTACTTTTTAAGGCTAATATATGAACATTATTTTCAAGTTTTTTAATTAGATATTTTAAAAATTATTTGCAATCAAAATTTTAAAAGCTTTGACTCAAACCTTGTTCAAAATGTCAAGAATTTCATGAGCAGAGAGAATATTTCGGTATACTTTGGTGCGATATATACGACTTTAATTGATCATCCTAGTTGCTGATCTGACTGCTTTGTGATTGACGCTTAATTGGTTGCTGTATGGACAACGAACAGATTCTTCTCTTCGCAATCCTCTATGTAGGATGGTGTCCATAGAATTAATTACGATGCCATATAAGCAAAAATCTGATTTGGCAACAGCATTAATGAGGAGAGAGGGAAAAAGATGAAGAAATCATTTCTCATGCAAGAAACTAACTTTACACACAAACAAAAATAGACTAAGATCACATTAGTATATAACTACTGTAATCTAGCTAACAAACAGTAACCATCCCTGGTAGTTGAACCTAGTAAGGAACTGTACTTTTGCTTACAATTTGTAATCTAATCAACAAACAATAAACTAAATTGAGTCAGAGAGTACATATATTGGTAGAGACCTTCACTCACTGAAGTTCCCAGGTAGCCTTCTATCTGGTGAACACTAGCAACTTACATCCTGGTGCTGTATAAAATAGTAGTAACTATGAGTCCAGAGAGATGTAAATAGAAAGGGATGGATCGAAAGAGAGACATGCTGTCACACATAGGAAGAAGTTTGATAGATTTGCCTCTCTCGCAGTTGTAGCTTCCATCCAACTTATCACTTTGTTAGATGAATGCACGAGAAAGCTGAAATGATAGGCATCAGGATGGGGAACGCCGCCGGCCTCGCCTGTGGTGCTCGTGCTTAATTAGACAACAATGCCCCAGATGGTTACTTACGCAATAGCAGTTAATTAAGTCCTCGCTGCACTAAGGGAGGCCCAATGTTGTGGCTGAGCATGTAGGGAAATTAAAGCTAACAAAATAGTTGATGAAATCGGACTCGTATCCTGCTACAAAGCTCAAAATTGCCCATTCGGATCTGTACAGTCCGTTCATGGCCTAAGACCTTCCGTTGGCCCATGGTGGACTGTGTGCTGGTGGGATGGGATATAACCGTCTGTATTTTGTTGATCTTACCGTTTTGTAGGGTATTATGTTTTGACTCTTTCCAACATGCGGGTCTCTTGTTGTCTTCAATGGCGATCTTCAGGGGAGACTTCTTGGCATGGTGGACAGAGGCCCGGAAGAGGGTGGTCAAAGAGCACAAGCGACATTTCGATGGCATAGTAGTGGTCACCATGTGGAGCATTTGGCTTCAAAGGAACCATAGGATCTTCAACAACAACTACAAAACGTTGCAAAAGGTGGTTGACACGGCCATCAACTTGTACAAAGAAAGGGAGAAAGCTTGCACGTGAGAGTAGTCCGCTTTTTGCTCTTTTTTTTTTCTCCTCAACGATGTTTTGAACTCGGCATTCCAGCAAATCTGAAACATTGGGTGGTTGTAATATACTTTGCTTTCCCTCTAATATAAAATGGCAGAACTCCTACTGCCTTCCTCGAAAAAATGTTCTGACTCTTTCTTACCACATTAAGTTTGACCATTCGACTTATTTAAATATTTAGTGTAAATATTAAAAATTTAAATCATGCTAAAAGTAATTTAATAATAAATAAGTCACAAATGAAATACTATCTAATAGATGACGTTTTGGGTTTTGGTTTTATAACGTTTGGCCATCCGTCTTATTCAAAAAATTATTGCAAATATAAAAAATGATAAGACGCACCTAAAGTACTTTTGATAATAAACAAATCATAAATAAAATAAATAATAATTCCATAATTTTCTGAATAAGACGAGTAGTCAAACGTTATGAATAAGATGAATTGTCAAACGTTACGAGCAAATATTTAAAATAGCTTATATTATAAAATAGAGGGAGTAGAAGGTAAACAAAATGACAATATGCATACAATGAAAATGGAATCACAAAAAACAACTCCCGGTAATGACATGACTAAGGAGGTCATCATGTCTCATGTGTAATGTTTTGGGTCCAATTTTTTGACGGATCACGCTGAAATCGTTTTTTTATGGTAAAGAGGGAGCTTATATTAATGATTAAACAAAGGTTACATTCCTGGTTCAATGATACTAGCCGGATCACATAGCTTCCACTCCTTACAAGTTCCCGATCTTATTGCTAGTTGAGCAAGATTATGAGCTATCCTATTTGTATCTCTCTTTATTAAGTGCACTTGCATTGATAGTAAACACTGCATGACTCTTGTTGCTTCAACAGCCACCACCTCCCATGCAGATCTTGAAGGTTGGTTCGATTTCAGTCTTGCAACCACCTCCGCATTGTCAGCTTCCAGAACTATGGGCATATGGATATTCTCCATTACAGTTTTCAGTCCTGCTAAACAAGCTAGCGCCTCTGCTTGGGCTGCTGAATTACACCTCGGCAACGTTTTCTATCCTGCTAGGTTCACCAGTCCTCTGCAGTCTCTGACAATTATTCCAGCTGCTGCTTCCCCTGTACATTCATTGAACGCGGCATCAACATTCAGCTTCGCATTGCCTTCTGGCGGTGTCATCCATTTGGCTTTAACGCGATCAGTAAGAGGAAAATGTCGCTGATCTTCAGGGAACATTGGTCCTTTACCTTTCCTATCTGTTGCATGGAGCACGCCGAAATCTTTAGATGGGTCAACAATATATGTGAGATGCCGGCCTCCTTCTCTCTAGAACATGTGTGGTGCCGGCTTCAGGGCCTTGCGCACAAGCAGCAAACGGGTCACACTTCACATGCAGTAGTCTATTCACCTATGTCCTCCTAAACCTTGAACCTATAGAATTTAAATCCAAAGAATTCACCTATGTGCTCATGAATGCATAAATGCATCATCCTGTATGTGGAGCACGGATCGGAGTCGATCGTTCCCGGCCGGCCAGAGCACAAATACGGCATCGTCGCATCCACTCTCCTCCTCCTCCTTCAAGCTTCATATGGCTCAGTCTACAGAATCTCCATGAGCTGGGGAATCCATTTTTCTTTCTCGTTACTTTTGATGGTATATATCTTGGTGCTTTATTTTGCTCCAGACGATGCCGGATGGCCAGGAGAGACCCAGACATGCCACTTTCATCAGAATTGAGATCCTAGCCCTAAGAGGCTATCTTACGCGACGCGGCGTCCATCAGCAATGCAAAACACGATCGCCCGAACATATCTTGCCATGGTGGCGAATGACGATCGACGGGAAAGGATCTGGTTGCTATATAACTCGAAGGTCTTGGCTGCAAATAACTTTAAAGCACTCTGAAGTCTGAACCGATGTAAACTGCACATGACAAATTTGACAGCTCCATTGGTGGGGATCCATATGGTTGTAGCACATAATCTTGCAATTATTTAGTTGCCATGGTTATTAATTAACATCCTAACCTTCTCTAGTTGACGTTGGGAGAATGATGCATCCACCAGCAGTTATAAAACAACACCCCCTTTCGTCTCGGAGTGAAGTAAGAAATCAGAAAGAGAACAGACATATGTATTTCCTAGCTAGTTTGTGCCATCATCAATCCCGTAGTTTATACTCTGAGTTCTTTGTTTCACGGTTATTGCTAGCGGCTGGGTTAAGGGAAAACTGACAACTTGTGCATTTACGTAAGGATAGGAGGTATCGAGATAATGGGACACACAATTTCCTGTCCAAGATGCCTTTTTCTTGCGATATCACAAGATTTGTCAACCATGAAAAGAGTATCGGCTTCACTACTGAAGAAACGATCTTTGCCCGGCCATCTATAGTCCCGAATAAGATCAAACCGAAACTTTGGTTCTGGTTTGAAACCTGACAAGCAATGTCAAGACTCGAGGGGCATCTTTGGCCCCGATTGGTAACACCAACCGGGACCAAAGATGATCTTCGGCCTCGGTTCCGAATCTGTCGGGGGCCTAGGCGTCTTTAGTCCTGATTTGTATTACAAACCAGGACCAAAGATGCTACATGTAGCCCCGGTTTGTGATATCAACTGGGGCTATCTTTTTAGCCCGGGTTTGTAACACTAACCGGGGATAATGTTTTCTGCCTTTATATCATCTTCTTCCTCCAGCGTTCGAGTTGTTCTTGCTCTTATATCTTCATCTTCGGCGCCGCCCTCTTTTGCTGCTCATTTTCGGGATTTCCATCGATTCGTCCGTCCATTTTTTGTTTGAAATGTGAGCAAATTCTTACTCTTGTTATACCTTTTTGCTATAGCTTGTTTTATGCTTTCTAATTAGAGAAATACGAGGAGGTTTACAGAGTATTATTAGTTGTTGAGCTTAGAACTAGCTAGCTTATTCATTTGAAATGATTTTTTTCAATCTTAGTTCGTTGACATTGTATTGAGTATGACTTTATGCTAGTTTATGCTATTTATTCGAGAAGTTATCAATTTATTTTCTTATATATGGCATCATATACTCGATAACGGTAAATATGTACCATATAACATTCCAGTGCGTCGTTCTCGATGGATTAGGTGGTGGTATTTGTTGTCTCATTAACATTTATTAATTGGACGACGAGACGGAAAAAACTACTACCTATTGCATTGAGAACGATGCACTGGAATGTTATATGCTACATATTTCTTAGGCAATCAAGTCAACACAGAGTGTGGAGTGCTTGGTCATCGAATTGGTTTGTGCAGGGCAGTGCATGTACGGAACTATCCAAGATAACTTGATGATTTAAGCACTCCATACTCTGTCATTTCTTCATAATTAAGAAATTTAATAGGAAATTTTGTTAAAATAAGTAATCACAGTAGGAGGGAAATGTATAATATTTCTATGGCATAGTATTCGTTGGTCATCAAGTTATCACAGATTGCGAAATGCTTGATCATCCAGTTAGTTTATTCGGGGCAGCGCATGCACGGAACTGTTCAAGACAACTGGATGATTTTAAGCATTTCGTTCTCTGTCATCTCTTGGTAATTGAGAAATTTAGTAGGAAAATTGTTCGTGTTGGATTATCAAGTCATCACAGAGTGAGATGTGTAGATGGTGTCGAGGTTGGTTTATTCGGGACTGTGAATGCATGGAACTGTCCAAAACAACCTCGCACTCTACCTGAATTTCGTACTCTGTCATTTCTTGATAATTAAGGAGTGTTAATAGAAAATTTCATCGTGTTGGATTATCAAGTCATCACAGAGCGTGAGGTTCAGATGGTGTCGTGGTTGGTTTGTTCAGGACTATGAATGCACGGAACTGACCAAAACAAGCACGAACCACCTGAACCCTGTACTCTGTCATTTCTTGATAATTAAGAATCATTAATAGAAATTTTCCTCGTGTTGGATTATCAACTCATCACAGAGCGTGATGTTCAGATGGTGTCATGGTTGGTTTGTTCGGGACTGTGAATGCACGGAACTGTCCAAAACAAACACGTACCACCAGAACCTCGTACTTTGTCATTCTTGATAATTAAAGAACCTTACATGTGTTTGAAATTTCAGGATTTTTTATCACATTAGAAAAATAAAATTAAAAATTCCGTAAGTTATCAAGTCATCACAGAGTGCGAAGTGCTTGATCTTCCAGTTGATTTGTTCGGGGTAGTGCATGAATGAAACTGTCCAAGACAACTAAAAGATTTTAAGCACTTCGTACTCTGTCATTTCTTGATAATTGAGAAATTTAATAGCAAAATTCTTTGTGGTGGAGGCAAATTTCCTCGTGTTGCAATTGCTAATTTAATAATACAGGTAATACCTATAATATATAACATTGTCATTACGACTGTTGCAATTGCTGCTAGATGGATGACGAATATTAATTAACATATTATGCTACTTTACACAGGGCGTGGGATAGGTTCCGAGATATAATCAAGGGGAACTACAAAGAAAAACTTGAATAGATTTATAATCTTAATGTGAGTGCATCCTTCAAAAAAAAACACTAACTCCTTAATTAACAATATATTGAACCTCTCGCCGTTTCTACTTTAGGTAGATAAGCAGCAAATCGGGACCAACTTGTGCGGCTACTACGTATTCGACTATCTTCATAATCTCACCCCAAGACAAATTTTCAATGATTTCAGAGTACGTCAAAAGTCATTCATACATTTATTTTGTCTCGATTTCTTGTTGATTTCATATATTTATACCTTATTCTTTTTCCAAATGATAGTATATGGATTTGTCGGGCAAAAAACCACGTGATGATATGTTAAAGGCCATGCAAAAACAATTGATGGGATTTATCAACGAACATATTATTGATCCCACGGGAGAACTCTACGTCGGCGACTAAATCGTAGCATGGACACTTCGACTTCGAAGACATAGAATGCTAATTTTCATAGCAACAGTCTTAGGAGATTTGTACATATATATGTACATTTTATATCTGTAAAAAGTACTCAAGTGTAAATATAAATGTTGGTAATATATATATATATATAGATATATATATTAAAATTATTCTATCCTTCATGGTGTAAATTTGTTCCATGCTTCATGGTGTATCGCCTTCAAGGTTCAAAATGAGTATGAAAGGTTTTAAATTTTTTTTTGTATGAATATCAACTTGTTTACTAACTAGTTCAAACATGTTTGAATTAAATTTGAACTGATTCATGTGATATTTGGTTAAATTTTGATTCTACGTATGTAACATATATATATAATTATTTTGGGTATGTGATCATTATACTCAAGTATATTTGATTTTGAGATGTTTTATTGCTAAGTATGGGTTTTAAATGCATTATTATGATGAGGTGTATACCTACAAGTTTTAAATTTTCAAAAATTCAAACTGAATTTGTGTATTTCATACTACGAAGGCCATACACCATGGTGTCCTATTTTTGTGTCTATATATTATGCATATGTATGTATTTATATTACATATAAATATACATATATGCATAATATATAAACTGTGCAGAACAAATATGAAAAGAAAAGAAAAAATATCTTAGACCCCGGTTGGTGTTAACAACCGGGGTCTAAGATCAATCTTTCACCCCGGTTATAGTCCTGGATCGATAACCGGGGCTAGAGGGGGTTACGAACCGGTGTTAAAGCCCCTTTCTCCAGCAGTGCTTGTTTAGATTACTACGACTTTTAAAAATATTAGTAAGCCCATAAAATTTGAAAATATTTGGCTTATTATCAAATATGCGTAATGTCCAAAAATTTGGCAAAACTCTAGAAAATTCTCACAAAATTATATCGTCATTAATTTGGTAAGGTGCCAAACTAAATATCACTTTATAATTTATACCTTGCCAAAATTTTGTCTTACCAATAAATGGTAAGGTTTATTTTGGCAATAAAATCCCTATATTATCCTGAGAGCGTAGTATATTTAGAGCCAATAAGCGGCCATTCTTTTGTTTCTTGTGAAGACCATTAATTTTTTTCTGCAGTGTATCTTTGAATCTTTAGTTTCTTCAAAAAAAAAAACAGATGAGCGAGTGCCTTCGGTACATTTATAATAAAGTTTAAAATAGCTGTAGTAATGAACTTTTGTTTACAAAACTTTTGTGATAACAAACAGTTAATATTTCATCTTATGATGCATATGACCTACCTTAATCTGTTTCCTCTTAAATAGTAACCATCCATCTAAAAATATAAATATAAGTATTTGGGTTAAGATGTGACACGTCCTATTCCGATTCATACGAAGAGAGCACTAGTACTATTTCTCCTTCTCTGGTCTTTCAACCTAGTCTCTTTAATGGACAGACATAGTATGTACGTGTCTCCGGTGATGTAGTAAAAACATAACAACTAATTTGTATTGGTACTTATGGACTATTCAGGTTATTTACACTTTCAACCTTCCATTATTTAGAAAACAATTACAAATTGAAAGTATCTGGTTGTTACTAAATATTCGTAATGCCTAAAATATTGACAAAACTTTAGAAAGTTCTCCTCACAAAATTGTACTAACATTTGGTAATGTGACAAACAGAACATCAACTTCATATTTACAACTTGCCCATTGTCAAAATTTTGAGCACTCCTTAGTATGGGCAGTACTATAATTTTGTAGGCTGCAGGTGCCTGTCGGGCATAAAAGCATCCAAATCATTAAGACGCCTAATTAATTAATCACCATTCGTTATTTTAATATTCGTCGGTTACATTTAATGTATATTAGTTCAAACAGTAGTTTGCTGGAGTTTCTCAGACCTCTGAGTGCACTTGTGGACTTCAGTAGAATTATACTAACCCAATGGAGAAAAAGACGGTAGGCCAACATTTTCACTTGTATTTAACCCTTTTTACTAGAATCCTGCTTCGATCTGTCTCTTCACCTTACAATTTCTACATCCAACACCTATAAATTGGTAATCTTGCTAGGGTTGTTCTCTCCTTTGTAAACGCAATGGATAAAAACCATCACCTACAAATTTTCTGCTACCGAGAAGTCACCAAAGGATTACAAAGTAGGCATTTACAGTACGTACGTGTTTGTATGACTTTAAGACCTTATCAAATTCAATTTTTCTGCCCTAGCTAGCAGCTGGTATGAAACCTGAAATTTTCAAGTAGTGTCGAACTGTCAAATCAGGAATGGCAGGCATCAGGATTTGGTGTAAATGGGGCACAGTGGATTGGTGGGGGATATCCAAGGAGCTCTCTCCAGCAGAGAAATGGCGGAAAACTTGGTGGTATGGAGCATCATCCAAAATTGAGTTGCAGATTGAGAAGTTCAGGCTCCAAGGCTCTCGGAATTCCAATGAGTCAAAGTTCAAGCTGATATGAGACCTACATGCTATTTTATCCGGGACTAAAGATATATATCTTTAGTATTGGATTCATAGTCATAGTTTAGGACCAGATATTAAAGAGGGTTGCAAACCGAGACTAAAGAATTATTCTCCAGTAGTGTTTGTTTTCTCCAAAGTTGCCTGTTCAGTGAACAAGCAAGAATACAGTTATGTTTTTCAGAACAAATTTTGTGGGTGCATTTGGGTGGGTGGAGGGGAAATGGGATGGTCAAAACTAATACTGGATTCTTAATTTAGAGAAATATATTTAGAGATGTTGTCCTGATGATTTTGGGTTCTCATCTGGGTTTCAAGTGTCTGCAAATCTAACTGCTGCTGCACACACTGCTCAAATAGAGGAATCTCCTGTTTGGAATACTATGCAGAGTTGTGCATGCTTTCCTGTTTCGCGTCTAGTTGAAATGATGGAATAATCTATGCAAAAGCAAAACACGATATATTGGACAGGTGCTTATGGTTGCTGTTTGGACCAACGATTCTACTGTTCAGTTTGATCACACATACACACATCAATCTTTTCTTTTGGACACCTCCATAAGAAGTTTGAGAGGCTGTTCGATCTCTCTTGTACACTTCCAGTTAATGTGTCAGATGAATGCATGAGAAAGCTGGAATGGTAGGCATCGTGATATCATAACACTGCCTCGATCAACTCCCAAAGTTAATCGTTATATGAACTGATGGGAGAAGAAGTTAATTATATTTGTTGGAGATTCTTTTATAATATTGTCATTAATGTATGTCGGTCATATATATAATCCCTTAAGTGATATATGCATTACATCAAATACAACCTCTATGTAAACAGGGAATGATCAGTTGCAAAGGTCATTAATATAAGTTGGGTAAAATTAATTAATGTTTTGATTGCGTGTTTTTTTAAACGAACCGACGTACAAGTGCAAGCTTATATATGTATTGATATAGCAGAAGAAGAATACAAGGCCATAGCCCTAGAAGATTATAATTAGGAGGAAAAAAAACCCATGCCACATGCCTACATCACATACAACAGTTTGACACCCGACACACTCGAAGTCCACACCATTGGGTTAGGGAGGAAGGGGCGAGAGAGAAGATGGATCTTATCTCCCCCACACAATCCCACCAATGTGGCCATCCTGTGGTTGCAAAAGCACCATCGCATAAGAATAAACGTCTAGAGAAAAATCTATTAGGAGATGGAGCTTCAAACGACTCTACGAAGGCGCCGTAGTTGCCTATCCTGAGGATAGGACATAATTTTCACCTAAATCTAGCCACTTGGGAGGAAACAGAAGATGCCATGATAACAATCCAAATGGGATAACAACACCCTAGGGCATCGTAGTTGCCGGCCATGATGGGCTAGGCTTTCACCCAACAATCATCCCACCCTTGCTTGTCAAAGCGTCACATGCAAACCTAACAACAGCTGCCATCTGAACTCCTTCTGCGCATTAGCACATAGCCACTGCCATCGGTGCTCCACCATCGGCTGTCCTGTATGCAAGGACTATGTGCGCACCATGACGATCTTGTGCCATTAGTGTAACACCCCAGAAAACAACACAAGCCCGAGATGCCACTAATCTACCCAACCTTGCCAAAATAATAAAATTTTGGAATCAACTAATTTAATACAAAGAGATTCGCGGAAGCATGAATATACACATATCAAGGTTATAGTCCAGAATATACTAATAGAAATAAACATCCTAAGAATATTGATAAGCCCATAATCAATAACTTAGTGTTTAATTAATCCCTTAATACATTAAACTCAATTATTTTATGACTATGTCATAACATGTATGAAACAAGTGAAATCATCACGTGTAGAAGTGTAGCTACTCTCATCTCCTCATGCAAACATGCCACATCAAGGTACCTAAAAAGACTATAAGGGGGTGAGAATAAATCTCAGCAAGTAAACTGCTTAAACAACTTATTTAAACTACAAGTTCATTATAACAATGATTTAATAATGATAGTACAACACTATTTATTTGTAACAAAGAATAACGAATTTCGTAACCTTATCCATGTAGATAACCCAAACCTGCATTACTTCATAAGAAGGAAACCTTCTCAAGATAAATCCAATAAATATACAACGTATATATTCCGAAGCACGATTGCAAGCACGATCCGAAACACCACAACCTATTTTCATAAAAGAAACCTCAGCATACAAACACTCAAATGCATATAATTCAATAGATACAGTTATGCTCGACTCACTGCAGCACTGCTGCTTCACATTTTTGTATCTTTAAAAGTACATATGTTATTCACACAAATAAATACATTCAAGATATCTATAAAAAGATATTTAACTATATTTTAATTATGTCATTTAAAGGTCCTAATCTGTACTTAAAACTAGGGCTAAGCATCTGCCCCAATATTCAGACAGCAAAGAGTAAAAACTCTATATCTCAAGATTTACAAATCTAATAATTATGTAATTTACCAATATGGAAAGGTAAAAACAATACCTACAACTTTGTTTCAATACATAAAAGCTAATTCTTCTGTTTAGATCCTCTAAAAACAGTTCAATCTAATATTGTCCAAATTTCGTCAGAAAATACAGACGTGAATTAAAACGTCTCTATCTCATGAACCGTCCATCAAAACCATGACAAAATTGGCTGGAAGATGTATTCCGAAGTTATCTACAACTTTGTTATTATAAGTTTTTGCACAAAAGGCCATTTTGAAGCCCTAATTAAGAAAATACCGAACCACTGTAAATCTGCCCGCGAGCAGAAACTACCAATCCGAATCATAGCAACATAACCTATTTAAAACCCTAATTACCCACGAATTAAAACCTTAAAAAACATTAAAACAATCATAAAACAGTAGCACAAGCCATACCTAGGGTTTGCAAGAATATAATGGGAACACACCAATTAAACCCATCATCTCTCTCGTCTCCCTTTAGTGATTCCATTTTTCCACTTCGCTTCTCGATCCCGCTTACTGTTTAGGAGATCTATGGAGGGGATTGTGCTAGGGAGAGGAGGGGAGAAATAACACCGACACATGAGAGAGGGTAGGGGCGGCAGTGGCGGCATTAGTGGGGAGGTGGGAGTCGGTCCCCCTCCCTAGGGTTATTAGGTGGGTTGCTATATTGGGCCGGGCTATAGGATCTAGGCCCAGGTTTAATTTAACCCAATTCTAAATAATTTTTCTAAATTACAACCATTTTATTTTCTTTTTATAAAGCGACTCAAGCCAAAAACCAAAACCACAATATTTATATTATTTCGGGGTATTACATTCTCCCCTCGTTAAATGAATTCGTCCTCGAATTCAGCCTCAAATTAAAACATTCCTAAAAGACAAAACTAGAAAAAAAAAACTTAACATACATAGGTAGTAGTTGGTAGGTTTGAAGAAATTTTACTGAGAACAAGACAAGTCAGATAATCCGAACATAATTGCTAACACATGCATTTGATGGGAGTAAAACATGTCCCAACAACCACTCCAAGTTATTAATCAGTAACAATAATCACCTATGCCCTGCTCCATTTTGATCGATAGAAACCCAAGCACCTAAACCTCGAAAAAAACTTTCAACATCAAGAAAACAATTCTACACTCAACACTATCTCAGAACAATTACCTACTATAACACCCAAATTGCTAACCACCAAGCGCAGCCATTAAAGCAACACAAACACATTTGTTGCAATTATACTTGGCTCTTTTTATTCATACTCTAAAATCTTGCACCCAAATTTGTTAGAAAAAACTTTCATACTACCCAACCCGTTTCATACTTATTAAAAAAACATCGGGGAACCTACAAGACTCTACTGGGATAACATAGTAGCCAGAAACTGACTTTCTGACAGCTTATGTAGACTCCAACAAAACTTTATGTATGTACCATTGAATGAACATTGGTTGCGATACCGAAACTCAACTAATCATTCCACATAGTTGATGCAATAGACTAGATGCAAAACACAACCAAATAAATAACATATCCCGAAGTCAAAACTTAACAAACTGTTGAACTGAGAACCAAGCAGGAAAACACCTTAACTGCTATGGTAGAAAACCTAGATCATTTTTCATCCTAATATTGACAAGACGACTAAGCATCTTGTTTTGGCATCCAAACCCAAAACATTTTACACCATAAATTAGATGTCTTTAGTTAACCTTAAAGTAACATCTAATTAACAAACTAGACCAAGGGCTAGGTTAACAACGATAACTCCATTATTAAAAACTAGATAACATATCAGTAGGGCGGCTTGTCAAGCAAACGAGCATTATAAACCCACCGACTATATCGGTTGACTACAACTGTAGGAGTATATCAAACACTCAATTAGACTAACACATAATCAATCAAAACCAAACATACCTTTATTGCATCACAAAACAGACATTCCACTTTCATACAAACAACAAAGCATTCTCAGCATGCAAGATAGACTTTAGCTACCAAACATCAATTTGAAAACATACAAGCCAACCAAGTCAAACAACAGATCATTCAATATCGAGCAAACATTATCCAGTTAAATGACACTCATAATTATGTGGAACCCAATTCAAACTCATCCTAAATTAAGACTATTTGGTCAGCTAAAACAACCCTACTCTTATGACAATACAAAGAACACAACATTCGACATATTTCATTCATATAGACAAACAACTAGCAAACGTAGCACGGTAGTCAATCTATCCTATGACGCAACCATCCGCTTTAAATACGGTTGGCTAATTATAAGCCAAACGGTAGAACAATCACATGGCAATACAGAGAAACAATAACAATCACACGGCAATACAGAGAAACAATAACAATCACACGGCAATACAGAGAAACAATACAAAGCATCAGCACTCGACCCGCATACATTGTTTTATTACCATTACCCTACAATATTCCAACAAAACAAATATCAAAACCAAAAGTTGGACAACAACAAAATCTCACAAGTCACACATCATCACCACTTCGGCATATGTAAAGTCAACACATTAACAATCCACAAGACAACTTGGTGAACAACCAATACAATGCACAAGCATACAAATTAAAAGGAATAGCAATCCTAGTTACACAGAAAAGCATCTCACTGACAAACAGCATGATAACAAAATCTTATTGTCAGCAACACACAAGACCAATGGTCCCAAAGCGGGCAGTATAAGCAGAGAGACTTGCACTTCAAAATCAAGTAGAAATGCAACATATGCAAACCCATACCTATCCTATTTGTGCAAGTGTGTCAAATTAATAAAATTTTTCCAAGAATCTAAAGCCTATGCTCTAATACCAACTGTAACACCCCACAAAACCACACAAGCCCGGTATGCCACTAATCTACCCAACCTTGCCAAAATAATAAAATTTTGGCATCAACTAATTTAATACAAAGAGATTGGCGGAAGCATGAATATACACATATCAAGGTTATAGTCCAGAATATACTAATAGGCATGAACATCCTAAGAATATTGATAAGCCCATAATCAATAACGTAGTGTTTAATTAATCCCTTAATACATTAAACTTAATTATTTTATGACTATGGTATAACATGTATGAAACAAGTGAAATCATCACGTGTAGAAATGTAGCTACTCCCATCCCCTCATGCAAACATGTCACATCAAGGTACCTAAAAAGACTATAAGGGGGTGAGAATAAATCTCAGCAAGTAAACTGCTTAAACAACCTATTTAAACTACAAGTTCATTATAACAATGATTTAATAATGATAGTACAACACTATTTATTTATAACAAAGAATAAAGAATTTCGTAACCTTATCCATGTAGATAACCCAAACCTGCATTACTTCATAAGAAGGAAACCTTCTCAAGATAAATCCAATAAATATACAACGTATATATTCCAGAATACAAGTGCATATGCAAATGCAATGCAATTCCATGATAATCCTGCCTTCACACCCCACAAGGTGTGAAGCCGCATCGTATTACGACAATATACGATGCTGTACCGGTACGGTCGCAACAATAGGTATGCGATAAAAATCAAAATGCAATGCAACTATAATGCCAATGTAATGCGATGCAAGATCACAATAGAAACCATACCATGCCATAATCCTTGATACCACAACCGTATTCTAATTAAATAAACACCATATAACACTGTCCTTGAAACAAATCCATAACCATATAATCGGTGTAAACATGAGTGAGAATAAGCATCTTCTTCAGCACATCTGGGTTATTGATATATATTATCTCAAGGTGGAGGTAGAGAAAATAACAAGTTAAGCTGTAACCACTGTTACGTTTACTTGGCTTAAACCAAGAAGACACGATTGCAAGCACGATCCGAAGCACCACAACCTATTTTCATAAAAGAAACCTCAGCATACAAACACTCAAATGCATATTATTCAATAGATACACACTCATAGGCCCAACCCAAAAACTATATAACAACGAAAGTTATGCTCGACTCACTGCAGCACTGCTGCTTCACTTTTTTTTTATCTTTAAAAGTACATATGTTATTCACACAAATAAATACATTCAAGATATCTATAAAAAGAGATCTACAACTTTTATGTATGAACTATATTTTAATTATGTCATTTAAAGGTCCTAATCTATACTTAAAACTAGGGCTAAGCATCTGCCCCAAAATTCAGACAGCAAAGAGTAAAAACTCTATTATCTCAAGATTTACAAATCCAATAATTATGTAATTTACCAATATGGAAAGGTAAACAATACCTACAACTTTGTTTAAATACATAAAAGCTAATTCTTCTGTTTAGATCCTCTAAAAACAGTTCAATCTAATATTGTCTAAATTTCGTCAGAAAATATAGATGTGAATTAAAACGTCCCTATCTCATGAACCGTCCATCGACCATGCCAAAATTGGCTGGTAGATGTATTCCGAAGTTATCTACAACTTTATTATTATAAGTTTTCACACAAAAGGCCGTTTTAAAGCCCCAATTAAGGAAATACCGAACCACTGTAAATCTGCCGCGAGCAGAAACTACCAATCCGAATCATAGCAATATAACCTATTTAAAACCCTAATTACCCACGAATTAAAACCTTAAAAAAACCTTAAAACAATCATAAAACAGTAGCACACGCCATACCTAGGGTTTGCAAGAATATAATGGGAACACACCAATTAAACCCATCATCTCTCTCGTCTCCCTTTAGTGATTCTATTTTTCCACTTCGCTTCTCGATCCCGCTTACTGTTTAGGAGATCTATGGAGTGGATTGTGCTGCGGAGAGGAGGGGAGAAATAACACCGACACATGAGAGGGGAGTGGCGGCATTAGTGGGGAGGTGGGAGTCGATCTCTCTCCCTAGGGTTATTAGGTGGGTTGCTATAATGGCCCAGGTTTAATTTAACCCAATTCTAAATAATTCTTCTAAATTACAACCATTTTATTTTCTTTTTATAAAGCGGCTCAAGCCAAAAACCAAAACCACAATATTTATATTATTTCGGGGTATTACAATCAGCCCGCCGCCACAACACCTCCTCGCCGCCCCACTGTCACTGGGAGCGCCTCACCATGTCAAATCAGGGCTACCGCCTCTGTAAGCGATGCAGAAGTCGTCAATAACTCCTACCACCATAGACAAATCTATCATCTCTCCACCGAGGAAGAACCGGATCCATCGATGGCGGAGGCATTACAGCAACCTGCACGTATACCTGCCACTCGGTACGGGTAATCCATACCCATACCCATACCCATATTGTTTGGGGAGGGTATGGGTAAGAAAAAATTATCCATTTCAGTTTTAGGTAGAAGAGGTTAATACCCATGATTACCCGTTTTACCCATATTATTTTTATACCTTTGTGTAGTGTTAAACTCGGACCCTAAAATTTTAAAACTCGCGTTCACACTATAAAATTTTGTCAAATTCAATTGAATTTTGTAGGGATGATGTATTGTATAGAGGAGCAACTTTGTACAAATTTTGTGCAAAATTTAAATGTGGGACCCGTATATGCATTACCCATTGAATAATACCCATTTTACCCCTCCCCAATGGATATGGGTAATCAATGGATATGGGTAAAATTGGATATGAGATTATGGGTATGGGCATACCCATAACCTCTCAAGTGGCAGGTTTACCTGCACGGTGGAAGACGTGAGCACTGCCCTTGCCACTCATGCTGCTTCCAAGCCGCTGTCATTGTCACCGGCGGCCTGGAACCAGCGCCTCCGTGCCTTCCTTAGTAGGCTGTCACCACCGAAATAGGCTAGCCAAGCCTATAATGGCCCATTTGGATCTACAAGGCTGGTATGAAGCGTTTTTCCCTAGGCTACAGCACGAGCTTCCCTGGCAGCCCATTGGTAGGCTAATGGGCTATGATACGATGAACCTATTGTATTTTGGTGGGCTTACTGAACAAAATGGTAAAGACACTAATGAACAACGAGACGGACATCGTACTATTCTTTTTTAAAAAAAATTACACAGTACAACATAGATACTCACAACGCACGCACACTCATCCCTATAAACACATACACAAACCCCCAGGACCTCAGATGCTACTGAGGCTCTTGTAACCACTAGGCTACAGCCCCGTTCGTGACATCATACTATTCTCTAAGCCACCATTTCGGTGAATAACTCATTCAGCTCCAACAGCAATAAATCATCACACCTTAACTTGGTACGAGAGCCAAAAGGACAAATCATAAAGTGTATATAAGTGAACAAACCATAATATTTGCTAGCTTGTTGTGTCGTTAATCAGTACAGTGTAGTTCGTTCCACATGTGAGGTTCTAGCCGGCTGAATTGATGGGAAATGGAAAGACATAGAAATAGGAGGTATCGAGAAAACGGGAAATAGGTTGACTACTAAACTATGTTGTTCATGTAACATTACAAGAGTGTGATCTTTGAGAAATTCCTGAGCTTTTCCACAAAAAAGAGGCACTTGTTGAAGAACCAGAGTATATGTCGCTCACATATGTTTCTAGTGATGAGGAGTTCTCATCTCCGTTCTCCCATTAGATAGCTACGACACTAATGCACAGTAAACCAAAGCGGTGCCTGATCTCGAGTGCATCGCCACTCGTCGATTGGTTGCAGCAACGGCCGGCGCTCCTTGCATACGTGCGGCCGTGACGAGATTTCTTTTTGTTGGTAGCCAGACGGGGTGTCCTCGCATGGCCGCACTATGATACCCTTAATAAATGACATACTACCGTGTCTAGGTCATACTGGTGATCTAATAGTTAATTTAATACTGCTAAACAGTGGCGGAGCTTGATAAAAAATTTAAAAATCTAGAGGAGGCCAATTATTGAAAAACATTAGGTTTAGAAAAGATATTTCTTATAAAATATTATGTTAAATCATTGCCAAATTATATTGAATTTAAGGAGAGAATTGAGCGTATGAAGTTCAGAATATGAAAAACTGAGTTTAAGTTGTTAAATATAGAAAGGAAAGAACTGAATATTGTTGAATTTAGAAGAGAAAGAGAGCTGAATCTTAAAGAATGGGAAAGTTGACTGGACTTTGTAGGATTCAAACACAATATTTATTGGTTAGAGAATGCATGAATTAAGCAATTAAGTAACGCACCATAAGATAGAGTTATACTCGTATTAATACAAAAACCTGGGGAGGCCATAACCCATTTAGGCCTGCAGTAAGCTCTGCCACTGCTGCTAAACTTGTCTCACTTCTATCATGGGTACTATACACCACTACTAAGTTGGTATGAAGTAGTTCCCTAAAAAAAAAAGTTGGTATGAAGTACTATTTGTACCGTAAAGATTTGATGGAAACATGATTGTTTATAGGCATACCAAACAGACTTCACATACATCTCTTGATTAACCATGGTTAACATACATCAGAACATATATGGTATGTACCTCTGAAGTCACGTAGAAGATATGCATGTTAACGTACGTGATAACACAAACCACGATATACATCATAACACACTTCACCAAAATGTGTTATTCACATGCTTTGTTATAGAATGATAAGCATATAAACGATAAATAACAAATATCAATCACAGAGGACACGAGATTTTAACGTGGAAAATCCTCCTAAGATGGGAGAGAAAAAACCACAGGCGCCAGCCAGAAAAAGTCTTCACTATATCGGGGTGAGGTTACAACACCGAACGACGGCTTACAAGAGGTATATATATCGGTGAAATCCTAATAGGGTACTGATCCGTATCGGGGGGCTCTGCCCCCGCACCCTCGGGCGTCCCAGGAGTCCATTTCAACAGGGCTGGAGCTGCGCTTCGGCCCTCTTGTTAACAAGTATAACTAGATTTGGATCATAATTCAACAAACTCCACCTTAAGACAAATTCCTTCTTATAGCATCAATCAAGTCTTTACCCTGAACACAACAAAGAAACATATTTTCGGCGTCGAATAGCGTCTTAGACTAAATAGTTATACCAACTAAGCTTGACCAAAGCTCAAACTTAGAAATAGGAACAGGCTTTGTCATCATATCAGCAGGATTATCATGAGTACTAATCTTGCATACCTTTAGCTTACCTTGCGCGACTGCATTGCGAACATAGTGGTACTTGATGTCAATGCGGTTTGTCCTCTCATGGAACATCTGATCTTTAGTAAGATAAATTGCACTTTGACTATCACAAAACAGGTTAATGCAAGAATCAACTCCACAAAG
>CM002483.1:2515544-2534037 GCA_000325765.3 Leersia perrieri
AAAATATCATTAGACAGATGAAGTTGAATCATTGACAAAGCCTTACGATCTTTCCGTGTTTCCTTAGAGGTCCAGTCCTTCCTGGTTTTCCCGAAACCTTTCAGCGCCTCATCAAGATCCGAAGATTGCGCTAGGACAGCCCGCATCTTAACTTGCCACAAGTTAAACCTCGTCTTGTAGTCCAGCAGCGGCAGATCATACTTCATCGACACCATCGCAAAACCCTAATCAGAAAACAAGATCTGATACCACTTGTTATAGGACGATAGGCATATAAATGACAAAGAACAAAGATCAATCACAGAGGACATGGGATTTTAACGTGGAAAACCCTTCCAAGGTGGGAGAGAAAAAACCACGGGCGCCAGCCAGCAAAAGTCTTTATTATATCGGGGTGAGATTACAACGCCGAACGGCAACTTACAAGAGATATATATATCGATGAAACCTAATAGGGTACTGATCCGTACCGTGGGGGCTTTGCCCCCGCACCCCCGGGCGTTCCCAGGAGTCCATCTCAACAGGGCCAGAGCTGCGCTCCAGCCCAAACCGACCCTCTTGTTAGCTAGTATAACTGGATTTAGATCATAATTCAACAGGCTTATCTATATGATCATCGTCATCCCAAGCATGCCATATTCATTCGTGTAACCTGAATTCTTTGTTCGAAAACTGACGTCTTTGTTTCATGTTCGTGCTTTCTAGGCGAAGAGAAAACTGACATCTTGGAACATGTAGGGATAGGAGGTATCGAGATAACGGAACATCATAAAATGTCTCAGAATTGCTCATCATAAACTCTGTTCACATGGGCAACCGAATCAACAGCAAGGAGTTTGCCGGCTCGCACACCAGGCGCCGTCGCCGTCGCCGCATCCATCATCGCACGAGCTGGTTGTTATCTGTCTCGAGCCCATATGGTAACCCTTCATCACGCAGCAGATTGGTTTCTAAGAATGAAAGAATCCATTTTTGCTCCGTGTTTCTCTGTTACAACCGGCTACTGATATGCACATGGGAAATCAATATCTTTAATTTTTCCATGCGCCGGTTTGGGGAAGAAACGCCTGCTCCGAATAAAGTGACTAGTGGCTGCGGAGTCGCTGTTGCTTCAAGAAGGCGACGATGATACGAGGGAATCAGGGTCGCGTGTCAGTGCCTCCCGGACCCTCTCGACCGCTGCTTCCTTCTCTCTTTTTTCCAATCGTGCCCCTCTTTAATTCAATCTTTAGTACCCTGGGGTACTAGTACCGCAAGGACTGGAGCAAAACTCTTTCCAGACTTTTCCAGACTTATGAGGAGAAGTTTCACCTTGCCACTGCACACCGACAGTTGCATGCATGCCGATTCTTATTTTCCTTCGAACAAAGGATGATGCTTGCATGGAACATCTGGCAGTTCACCTAAAATCTTGTACAAAATACATTAGCTTCAAAAGCGTTGATACTTGAGAGTCGTACAAATATATATGAAATGGAAATAACAATCGACAGTGGGAAAATCAAGAATGACGAAGTTCTTGCATTTCAACAAGTGAGGGCTGGGGTTTTTCGAACCTCTGGAAGTCTGGAAATATAGACTTGAGTGAAACTATGAGCACAAAGAATAATGTGATCCAATGAAGAGAAAATGGTAGGTGAAAAAATTAATTACTACTATTTGACGTAGTTAGAATTAATCCTGCTTTTGTTCTCACATACCTCCATCGAACACCTATAAGTTTAATTAGCATGTTGCCATGGTGGTTCTCTCCTTTGTAGAAGTGGTAGGAAGGAGGGAGACAAGGAGTTATATCACTGGCTTTTCTACTGCGTCGAATGTGTTATGATCTTGCTGCTTAGCTTTCAGGACCGATTTAAAATTTCTGAAGCATAGTGTGGATATGGCAATGGTTGGTGATCAGGACATTGAGCCATGTTGCCTAATGCATGACCGATCCTACTCATATTAACATGTTAAAGCCGTAGCCTGGCGGGGCCAGGTATCGGACGTGGCAGAGTTTATTTTTGCTCAGACGTGACAGCTGAAATTTAGTGTTCTTGCTTTTCTTTTTCCCATATACAAATAAAAATGTTCTTTGCTTAATTATTAGCGCTAGAGAACCAAACTTACTGTTGGTAGAAGCCAGTAATAATGTTAGACCGAGAGACCTAGCATTTAGTGGATCACACACCTTAGTTAATTGTAAGATCAATGTGATCGATCACAAGTAAGCTGAACAAAGTTTATTGCAATATGTGCCGGTTCATCCCTCGGTAGCAGCCGCGATGATTTTTTTTTTTTTGAAAAAAAGAAAGCCCAGGGAACGATCACAGAGTTCTTACACATAAAAGAAAGAAAAAACGACACACGGGCTGCGCAAAAGTAGCGTACAGCCAAACACAAAGTCACAAACACGAGATGCTGGGGACTCCAAGCATTGAAACCGCAAACTTCCTGATTTTAGTCTTCAGATTTCTTCAGGCAAACGAACCGCGATGAAAATTTTGAAAAATTAAAAACTAGCAGGTTCGCTCGTGCTAACTGAATAGAAGTACAGAGGAGACGGCAATTAAGTGCGACACTATTCCTCGCCTATAAAATGGGTACCTAGAAATACATACAGCACATGTTGGACATCAATAAGAAGTTGCATGTCGAAAATCTCTAAAGATTCTTCAGCAATGTGGAACTTGCGAATGGGAGCCATCAAGAAATTGGAAGGAAATTATCGCTGGACCAGCAGAAGGATCTAACGCTAAACTTGTATTAGACCGGAAGGAACAAACCTTTGTAAACATATATGCATGGCTGTTCAGAACTGGGGAAGAACATGACTCCAAAATCATGACTGGAGCTGCACACAAGGAACCACGGATACGACGCGTCCGTGAAACCGGTTTTGCCTTCCATGTCCATAGAGTCCATAGTGATCTGACTGAGACATGATGAAATATCCTCGGTGTTGACGAACTTCATGGCCTCTTTGGATAGTGGCGTTCTTGGCTCTTGCACAGTACTCTTCGCAAGACTTGTTTGAAGAAGATGTCTGAAAAAGAAGTGCTAGCAGGTAAAGCCACAGGGACGCTCTAAATTTTAAGAACTTGCACATATTAAATTATCATTTAGCAGAAAAGAGTGATGATGAAATTCTGTAACGCAAGTAGTTTACTAAAATAAATTGCCTGCCGGTGCAAATCTTCCATGGAAGCGTAATAATAGGACTTTTAAGGAAAGCATGAAATTGACCAAGTTAATTTGATCTAGGTATTGTGAAGCTTTACGTTTCGTATCATAGAAATTGAATCACACATCAGTACATCACACAACACAAGTAGAGAAGTAAGCCCTGTCCCTAAAAAAAAAAATCTTGCGTGCCAATCCGAACTTTTGCATCAGAGGCGGCGAGCAAATGGTAATTGCTGGCTTCATGCCTCTAATTTTGCCTAAATAATTAGTTAATTCATAACTTAGGAGACATTACGACATATAAACCTTTTACCTTTTTTAAAGGAGATGGGCTGCTATGACAAAACTCTTAAAATTGACAGATAAAAATAAATCGATCATTGCCATGGTATTGATCTTAATATTATGCTTTTGTGCTTCCTTGGCCAAGTAAGGGCCTATTTGGGGAGCTTCTGCCTGTTCTCCCAGAAGCTGCCCCAAACGGTTCACAGTGAGTTTCCATTGCAGCTAACTGGGTATGCCTCTCCACACAAGGAAGGTTGACTGCTCCTCCGTCCTAAAATATAGTAAGTTTTAGACGGATGAGATATTTCCTAGGACAACGAATCTGGACAACAGATGGAACGTTTTCTAAAACAGCGAATCTAGACAGACCCCTATCCAGATTCGTTGTCCAAAGAAATGTCTTATCCGTCCAAAACTTAAGCCTCCCCCTTACACGAGACTCCTCAAGTCTCAAACGTGGAATATTGGAGTAAGGAAATGTCTTATGCGTCCAAAACTTAAGCCTCCCCCTCACGCGAGACCCCTCAAGTCTCAAACGTGGAATATTGGAGTGGGCGGCAATTAATTTTATTTAATTGCGTGCCAACCAGGATTCGAACTCGAGACCTCTGGCTCTGATACCATGTTAAGTTGCATGCACCGACCAGTTGCACCCAAAAGCCTAAGCTTATGGAGAAAGGTGGGCAATTCACTTTATACACTCCAACAGGAAGAAGTATGTTCCGGTCATTGAAAAGATCGATGGCTAAATCTCAAGATTCGAGGGAAGTTTTCGAGTTCTAAAGTGAGGGTAGAATTATATTATTTATCGTACGTAAAACGAGATGAGTTATTAATACATGAGTAATTGGGTATTTGCAATTGCAAACTTAAAAAAGATTTATTTGATTTTTTTAAAGAAGATATAAAAGTTTTTATAAAAGAAAGTGTACCTTTGATAGTTTAGGAAACGTGACATAACAATCCGGTGAGTAATAATCCAAAATAAGCCGAAAAGAACTCGACCTTCGTCAGAAGGTCAAAACACTTTGGTCAAGTCAATTCTCACTACTATTCTCAATACAAACTCCAAATTGGGTGTTCAAACAAATTGACAGGTGATGTGAGGCTGTGAGCAGAGGAGGCTCTTGGTTAACGGGCAAACAGTATGTCAACAAAAATACCTCAGCGGGCTCGGTATCCTAGACTTGAGAAAATTCTCTCGAGCCCTACGCTTATGGTGGCCGTGGCTAAATTGGAAGGATAGTGAGAGACCTTGGGCCAGTTCACCAATAACAAGCGATGACATCGATCGAGAGGTTTTGCAAGCAGCAACATGTATTACCACTGGTAGGCAAAAATCGTTTTCTGGAAAGATAATTGGCTCAACAACTTGTGCCCAAAAGACCTTGCACCTTCTCTCTTCAAGCTAGCCTAACGAAAAAAATATATCGCTCCTTTGGAATAGACGGACAGTAATTGGTTATTTTCATCTGCACTATCATCATTTTAGACGAGATTAATGAGATGATAACCCTTGGTAACCAATTAACCGCAAAACATTGCACTTTTATCTGAAGAGGCTGATATAATTTGGAATTAGTCTTTGGGAAATGTTGCTACACATGCTAAGAGTACGTATCTGCACCAATTTCAGGGCACTTACTCCTCTATATATTTCCTAAAGCTGTGAAAGGCAAAGCCTGGGGTAAAACAACTATTTTTGGGTGGTTAGTCAATAATCATATGCATAAAAAACTCTAACAGCTCAAAACTTGTTGATAAGGTGCTGGTCTTGTAATTGGGTGTGTGTTGTCTTTGCTCGGAGGCTTTCAAGGACACAAATCATGTATTCAAATGTAACTTTGTAAAAGAAGTTTGGAACATCAGTGTTTGGCTACAGATACTACATTCGTTGCCGAATGATACCAATTGGCGACTACATCGCCAAAACAAAACAGAGATAATGCCCTCTCTGCAATTCTTACAGCCTTGTGGAATGTTTGTTTGGAGTGAAACCGTTGTATCTTTTGGTCATCCTCCAAAGTTCCTCTGCAAGTGTTTGTGTTAATTGAGGAGGATACCACTGTGAGTTTTCTTTTTACTCTTTTCTCTAGCTCTGTTGCTGTCCTGCTCGGCCCTTTTTTCCCGCTTCTTTTTTTTTTACAAGAAACAGCAGGAGATTTTTCTCCCCTTCTTTCTTGTACTCAATTTTATAACTCCTTTTTGCTCCTAATATATTCCAGCAAAGGTTTTCACATTGTTACATTAAAAAAAGAGAAAAAAGGGTTTACTTACAGTAGCTAAGTACTAGTTATAAGTGGAGAGTAGTATGGATAAAATATATCCATTAAATTATATACATATTACATCAATTAATTTATTAATATAAAGAAATTACCCACCGCACCATTGACTTTAACTAGTATGCCTTGAATTCATGGCGTTCAGTTTCTTACATAACAAGATCACACTTAGCCCTATACTATTACATACTGCTGGTGTACGATACTAGCTACTACTAACTTCTTAAAAAATACTTAGCATTTTGAGTTTTTGTTTGTAACGTTTGACTATTCCTCTTGTTCAAAACATTATTAAATTATTATTTATTTTGTTTGTGACTTGCTTTACTATAAAAATAGTTTAAGTATAACTTATTCCTTTATATATATATATATATATTAAAATTATTATATCCTTTATAGTGTATGGCCTTCAAGGTTGGAATTGAGTTTAAACTATATTTAAATGAATAAGAAAAGTTTTAAAACTTTTTAAGTATGAATATTAACTTGTTTACTAACTAGTTCAAACAAGTTTGAATTAAATTTGAACTGATATATGCCATATTTTGTTAAATTTTGATTCTGGGTATGCACCATATATACACATAATTATTCTGGGTATGTGATACATTATACTTAAATATATTTGAATTTGAGATGTTTTATTGCTAGGTATGGGTGTTAAATGTATTGTCATAACTAGGTATATAATTGCAAGTTTTAAACTTTCAAAAATTCAAACTGAATTTGTGTGAATTTATGTGTTTCATACCATGCATTGCACTTTTTAGTAAGATGAATGATCAAACATTATAATGAAAAGTCAAAATGACATCTAATTTGAGATGGAGGAAATAATATACATTTAATCTCGACTGTTTATTCAATTAGTATAATTGACTATTATACATTAGTATTGGATGTCGTAAAGGAAAACAAATAAAAATATATATTACCGTAAAGAGAAGATGATAGGTGTAGAAATTTGTATCACTTGCCTATAAAATGCATTCCTATATATGCATTGCACATATAGGAAGGTAACAGGTTCAACAAAATATATAAGACCCTACTACTTGGATAAAACATTTAGGGCCTATTTGATTCAAAGGAATTGTAAAGGATTTTTATATGATTCAAATTTCTAAGGAATTTTTTCTATGTATGCCTTTGATTTGTAGGAAATGCAAATGAAACTTTTCATAGGGTTGGATTCCTACAGTTCAATTCCAAAGAAAATATAACATGAGGTCTCGCCTCTTTATACACATTCCTTTGTTTTTTCTATGAAACTATCAAAAGGCCACCAATATATTTTCTTGTGTTTCTGGTTCATATGGGATTTGAGTTCCCTGCCACTTCAATTCCTGTGTTTTTTCTATTCCTGTGTTTTTCCTATACTGCGAATCAAAGGGGGCTTACAAATTCAGTATTCGTGAGCACGTGAATGGAAGGTATCGGGAATCTGGATCATTCTTCTTGTTGTCTTCACTTAGAGCAAGTTTAATAGCGAGCTATAAGCCGGCTAAATGCTTTTGTGGAGGAGAGAGATAAACCAAAAGGAGTAAGGTTGGCTCTTGTTCAAGAGCCCACTTTGCACGTGCTTCTAGACAGGTGAATTAAGAAAAAACTTACAGACAAACTTATAACCTATCAATTATATATGTTAGCTTTAATACTATTCTTAGATGGACTTATAGCTTGTTGTTAGCTATATTATGCTCTTAGCAGTTTTAACCTTTTGATGTTTACTGCACTAGGGTGGTTTACGGAAAACCCAGTTCGTGGTCACGTCTATCTCTCTGTCTATATTTGCCGTGCTTGGATGGCTCTAAATTCTAATCCATTTTCGGCGGCCAAGATTGAGGAGACATTTACGTGCCAAGATCAAAGATCAGAAGTCGAAGGGGCAAGAAGTTGACTGCTGGAAGAAATGAGGTCGCTCTACTAATGTTAGGCCGTGTGTCAAATGTGACTTTCTAGAACTGGATAACAAGCAAATTTACCTGGAAACCACTTTTTTATACCTTGGAATTTTTTCTAATTTAAAAATCCTGTAATTAACGAGGCTTATCTCACTTACGACCGGTCAAGTAATTTAAATTGCCATTTTTCCTTTGGTTTATGGGCGTGCCTCTTGATTGGTTCCTCTGTATTCTAAAAAAAAAGATTGGTTCCTCTGTCCTGGTTAATTACTTACAACTTAGTTCCGTAAATGAGCTACTTACATATTCTCGGCTATTCTCTTGGTTACTTTGAATAGAATTTTTATACTGGTATTCCAGTAATACAGGTGGTGGCCATATACGGTATTAATCGATCATCCTACGTAATTGCTGAATGCTGACGTGACTAATTTTGGTGCTTTGGTTTTTGTTTGGACCCCAATTTAATTTGTTACTATATCCGTTTCATAATGTAAGGGCTTTGACTTTTTTCTTTATAACATTTGACTGTTCGTTTTATTTAAAAATTTAGTGTAAATATAAAAAATGATAAGTTATGCTTAAAAAATTAATGCAAATATAAAAAATTATAAGTTGTGCTTAAACTAGTTTTGATGATAAATTAAGTCACAAAAATAAAATGAAAAATACTTTAATATTTTTTTGAATAAGACAAATGGGATATATAAAAAGCCAAAACCCTTACATTATAAAACGGAGGGAGCACTACTTAATTTACGTAATCCAGATAGTCACTGTATAATTAGCATCATACGAACTACTATAATTCAGTAGTAATTAACTGAATGAGAGACAGTGTAGAAATTTGTACAAATTAGCATAGTTGTTGTTCATCATGGTTAATTATTAAGATCCAAGCCTTCTATCTAGTCAAAACTAGATGTTGAGTACATTAGATACTGCAGTTTATATATAGGAAAGGACTACTCTTGCAGCTGTACCGAAAGGGCTATGAGCAAGGGAGATGTAAGTAGAAAGAAATTAAGGCAGAGATGTTCTCATACATATGAAGATTGTTGATGAATGAACTGCTTTCTCCTTTGCAAATTTTTAACTTGTTCAGATGGATGGATGAGAATTCAGGAATGGTAGGCATCAGAATGGCGAAATATTGTATGAAGTGAAAGCAGGAGGAACATGTTCCATCGGGAGGCCAGGACGTTCACTGGCAGAACTCAATGTCCCCTGCATGCATTATTCCCATTAACTGGAAGCGCCAAAAAAGGAGGTATTGGAATCCATTTACAATTAGGACACGATAAAAAATGCTTAGCATCCGTTTCCTGGAGATTTTTCGGTGCTAATGGCACTTTAATGTATGCCCACTAAAAGAAAGTTATATTCAACCATGGGAGTTTACTCTCAGTTGATTACATGGCTTATTGAGATTTGATTAGACTTTTTTTTTATGTTTTTGCAAACATAGAAGCCAGACATACACGACATATATAGGTTCCGTAACAAATTTGTACGTCAGACGGTACTAGGGGATTCATAAAGTGGCGGAAATTTCACATCTCTTCAATTATCATGGTTATTAACATCCTAACCTTCTCTAGTCCAACATTTGGTGAATGATGCATCTGGGTGGTTTATGCGGAGATCGAAGTGTATACGAGAATAAACAGACATATATATCTGCTAGCTTTGTTTACCTAGTACAGGGCGTCTGAATTCTTTGTTCCATGTTCGTTGCTAACTGGATGTACAAACATAAATTTCAATGATTTGTACATGTAGGGATATGAGGCATCGAGGTAACAGAAAACAAATTAGCGATGTGAAAGCGCTCCACTTGTTATGTTTGAGGAGTATGATCCTCGAGAAATGTCTGATAGAGAGGAGGGAGTAGATTCCATTTAAAGAATCAAAGCAACTGTCCATCAGTTGAGAAGCATCATTTGACCCGCCAAAGACCACATGGCAACACACACTTATACATATAGGTTGGCCATTTACTTTCACTAGAGGAAAAGCGCGCGTTGCGCGCGGCAGCAATTGTCAGGAAAGAGTGGACTGCACGCATAACCAGTCGACTTGCAAAATTTAAATTTATTAAAGAATGCTAAATATGTATGTAGATATAATTCAAATATGCATCAAACAAAGTTTGTTAATTATATATCGATAGAGTTAAGTACATATAATACATTGCATATTACAGTGGAACATCGATCATAGTCATTGGCAGATATAAAACAACTTTAATGTATATAGCTAAATTTACAGTATATTGCAGTTTTCTACTCATTAATACAGTAAAAGGAAACCAACAAGAGAAGCAAAGGCTTTGCTGAACATGGGGATCATTGGCACATCAAGCAAACAGGAAAATTAGCAGCGGGCAACATCTAGATAAGCTAGCTTGATGTCCCTCCCACCGTAACTCGTCAATGAATCTGCTTACAAGCCCAACATATGACCAACAGATATAGAGGCCAGGATTCCAGCACGACTACAAAGCAAAAACTAAGACCCAGGAAAGTATCATGCAAAACCAAAAAAAAAAAGTTTAGGTTTAACTGAAAAGCAGAAACCTCTGATTAACATTTTCACTCTCAAACTGAAACTGTACCTCATTCCAGTTATCCAATACATACAGGATGGCTACAGCTTTCCACAAACGTCCAACATGGAACAACAAATTCAGAAGCTCTTCACAAATATCCCCATTCCCTATTTACAGTGTCTGATAGCACCTCCATAGAAATGATGTGTGCTGATACTTTTCCATTGAAAACAAGTTTGTATTAGGTACATTGAGAATTAAGCATTATTAGTGTAATGTAAATATGATGGATATAGCTTTTAGGTGGGTTTCATCTGTAGCCAGTGGAACTGATCTTGCTTTATAGTATATAGGCAACCCTATTAGCATAGCACTGAATGTTTTAAATGAAAGGAAAGTGAAGTGCTGTTAACTTATCTCGACAATCACATGGCTCAACTGCAGTAGAGGAGGGTTCATGCGTAGTCTCTTGTTTATCATGTTTTTAAGTTTTGTATCAAAATTAAATAGCAGATGTAATGTACTGGGAGAGATAGTATGCATACTATAAGCATTAGTGATACAATATAAACCTGAAAAGGATATATTTGAATTTTAAATTCATATTTACAGTTATATTGAATTTATTTCTAACCATCAAAAAATATTTCATTTGACTGTACGAAATAAATGGTAGTAGAAGACAAACTAAAAAGGAGGATAAATATTAGCAATATGTCTTGTACATAAAACAAAACTGGAATGTAAGATCCAAATCAGACCATCTGTTTTTCATTCGCCAATGATGATGGAAATACTCATACGGCAAGGTTCAGTGGCGGATCCAGAAAGATCAAGGGCCAGATATGCATTGTACAATGAACTGCACATACCTCACCTAGAGCAGACCCAGCTTGGTATCCACTATTCTCTAATGTTGTCACTGTCACCTATTGGAGTGGACAGGGAAAATTTTAAGGGTACTGCCACACTTTGCCAAGCCACACTTATGGCTGTCACAGGCTGCTAAGTAGATATTTGGTTCTCTGCCACAGTCATGGCTTGCCATACTTTAACAATAGTATGTCCCACGTGTCATAAACTCAAATTTTTGTCAACTTTACCACACTTTGTGGCTAGCAATTTGATCGCCACACTTTTTGTGACTGCCACAACTTACCCAAGCTTAGTTGTGGCAAAGTGTGGTGGGCAACCAAACACACCCTAAGAATTGAGATCTCCTGTCCTACAAAGCAGATATTGTGAATAAGGACATAAGACCAGGAACATGCAAAATTGAATCAAGATAAATTTGAGCCAAGCACACAACAAATAATAATGATTTCAGACCACCGCACCTAAAGAACAAGGTTATCTAGCACTTTGGCATTTGACATATATATATATATATTTGCAGGATTTTTTGATCATACATATATTTGCATCAACATGGATGTAGTGACACGTGTCCCTGGTAGATTAGAGAGAAAGCATCTTTATGTACCTAAAACGCGATCAAAAAAGTTAATTTTCGGATTATAATTTCGAAATATAATTTTGAAATATAATTTCGAAAAATATAATTTCGAAATATAATTTTAAAAATATAATATTCAGATTATAAATTGAAAAAAATATAATGTTCAGATTATAAATTCAAAAAAATATAATTTCGAAGAATATAATTTCAAATATAATGTTCAGATTATATAATCTCAAAAATATAATCTCGAAAGCATTCATTTACTCATTATAAGCTACACTTAACGCCAACGGTCGAGATCTTGATTGATCTCACATCAATGGTGCAGATTGTCGGTGCACATGTACATATGATCATTTTTGCATTTTCATATATATATATATATATAGGTCTCTCTTTGGCGCTGTATGGCTCCATTGCATAGTAGAAGCATATAGAAGAATTGAACCAAGTAGATATATGCAAAAGAAAGGCAAAGAATCCCCACATCCGTTGCTGTCAGATAGATGAAAGCATATATTTGAAGTGGTTGCTTTCAGCACACTTTAGTGGCTAAATAGCAGGGTAAATGTGTAAAAGTTTTACAACTAAATTAACTTTTAGAAAGATGTTCAATTGTTTTAGAAACCAAATCCATAGGCTAGAGACTAATCTTTTTATCTATTTTGCTGCCATCTTTTTTATTGAGACCATATGTACATGGTTGGCTGATATGTGTATGCTGGATTATACCTTCAGTCAGGTATCACCATCGATGTAGGCTATCATTATCAGTTCATACTGTACAGAGGGAATATAAAAAGAAGATAGTGGATCAATACATAACATTCTAATCATAAGCAGAATCGGCTACATGAAATAAATTGTTTGGAAGGAATAAACTGTCCATAGACATTTACACAAACACATGGTGAGGAGTTGCACATCCAACCAAAAATGAGTACTGCAATGCATAATCATTTACATGTGCAAAATGCAAAATATTGAATTATCAACTATAGAACTTACTTATGATAAAAAAACTATAGAACTTCCTTTATCTCTCATAGGATCTACAACAGCCAAGGCGAAGGCCCCCAAACAGGGAGATGACAACTGATGTCACGGATTGTTAACTAAAAATGGACAGAGAAATCATTCCAATTTTTGTTTACATCTCATGAATAATTTATGGTGTAGTCAGGAGCAGTACACTCCCAGTGGTTTTTTATGGGTCTTACCACAAAAGCTGCGCCCACATTCACCAACGTCAAGACAATTCCAAATGAGGAAGTTAACTCCAGTATCAGCAACAGCCATAGCTTGTGTGAAATCTAAAATGAGAAATAAGCTACTAAATTAGCTCTTCAGCAATGTAAGTTAAGATAATGGTTTGAGTAAAAATGAAAATACAAATTGGATTAATTACTCAAGGATTCTCGATTAGTGAACTTATGTAACAAAAAGTATGCATACACTTCAGTAAGGTAGCCCTATTATTTACCATATGTAATGTAGAATTGTAAAAGCATAAAGAATAAACCGCATCAAGAAATAAGTTTCATGTGGCACATAAACTGTGATGATAGCAAACTAACAGCAAAGCAAATGCCTGAAGAAAACCATGGCCTTGTAATATGACTGGATAAAGTCTTTGTAATTTCCTTATCTCCAAAACTGCAATCTGACATCATGTATAAATGGCAGACATTAATGGAGAAGTGTATGGAAATCATCCATCACAACCCCATCACGAACCCCCTCCCTCACCCAAATCTGGATGAACAGGATGCAGAACCCAGTTAAATGCTGCCAGATATGATAAGAGAAAGGTTCTCGAATGATGAAAAGGTTTTCATGTCAGAAAGGAGAGAAGCACATACGCGAGCATCGATGAGGACTCGTTGCATCCGCCTCGACCGGGGCCGCTGACGCCGGATCTAGCCGCGCACCGTCTTCGCCGCTGTCGCTGTCGGGCCGATGGCGTCGATCCGGACGGCCGATGATCCCGATCGCTGCCGGCCGGGTCGGGTGGGAGGAGGAGATGGCGGCACCGGCGCGAGTGGAGGCGGAGGCGGCACGAGGAGGGCAAAGGAGGGAGAGAGAGGCGGCGGCGTGGGGAAGGAGGGCGAGAGAGATGGGTAGGGCTTGTAGAATATATACTTTTCAAAAAAGCCCCTCTCCTTTATGTTTTTATGACCCGCAGTCGCTATTATCGGATTTTTCTCTCCTTCGCACAGGATATTCTATTTTGGTGAGGATCTTTTAGCAAATATACAAAACGCGAAAATGTATACACATGGACCTGTAATAAATTATCAATTACCTATAAACAATTATCAACTACAATAGGGGCTTTTTAAAAAAATGTACGAAAAAAGGCGGGGGTGAGGCGTCGCCAGGCGCCGGTGGCCACGCCAGCGCAAATCACTGAGGGAGCTTCAATTCTCGCAGCTTTTAGGTTTTGTAATTACCAAGTGTCTGGAAAGGTATGCCACCGTTGATAAGAGATTTTGTTAATAGAGTATTGATCAGTAGGAGAGCCTCCCTCTCTCAAAAAGCTGGCCAGCAAAGGGTATTCGCATGAAGCATTACTCACTTTTAATTAGAGGTTTCTTATGTTACCCAATACTAGTTCTTAGGTGAAAATATTATGGATAAAGTATATCCGTTAATTTATATGATTATTATAATAATTGAACTATTACCATCATCCACCACATCATTGACTTTAAATTTAAAATTTATGATATTTAGCTTCTTGCATAATGAGATCAACGTAGTTATATAGGACCATCCTTTCTATATAAATGTTTTATATTATTGCATACTATAGGTGTATAGTACCATCTACTATTCATTAACATAATTTAATCTCGACCGTACATTCACTAGTATAATTAACTAGTATATCTCGTATTTCGTATTGGGTATCGTAAAGAAGCCTATCATTACTTTAGAAACAATAGGTTCAAAATAGTTCTTCATGGGAAATATCATTGTGTAGAATATATTCTTAAGCTTTTCTCCATTATATGGAAGACGTGTACACAATACATCACATATTAGCACACCTAACACAAGCTCGAACAGACAGAGAGTAACAAGCAATTTGAGCCTCACTATAAATTCCTAGCAAAAGAGCACTCTGGCGCGGTGCACCATGATTTGAATTTTGGTGGGTGAAATCATGCAGCAATAACGATGGCGCTTAGAGTTTATTCCTGATAGAGCCTACCGAAATTTTATGGTGTATTTTCATAAACTACGTGCTAATCAGAAATGATTTCTGCTCTGACTAATTTCGAGGGCTGGTTGTTTTACTATCATATTAACCCATGTGTTTCAACTGGATTTTAATTAAAGAAATTTATATCATTTCCTAGTTATTGACATGTGAGACCTCTAAGTCACACAATATCTATTTTCCTCAAGATAGAAATGAGTTAATGGTGGGAAGTTGATCCGTGGACCATCTGGTCTCGCATGATCCTTCTTTCTTCTCACAAGAAGTAGAATGTTGGTAGTTGTTTGGCAGATTCACCGCTGACCGAACCACCGCTAGCTTTTATAGCAGTATAGGTATATGCACATCATTTTAATTTTCTGTAACTATTTTGCCCAATGCAGATCGAGAACTAGTACTAGCTAGCTATATCATTGTACTTTTAAAAATTAAAAAGTTCAGGCGCAATCCTAATCAAATTAACTTGAGCCCCGTTCCGGTGGTCTATACTACCAGTATTGTACTGCTGGTAGAAAAATCAATCTAAACCGTTCATATGAGAATATTCTACTACCTTAAATGGGATGGCAATAGAAATCAATTCAATCCTTTAGATTAAAATAGATCTACGGTTTAGATTAATTTCTACTAGCAGTAGAGACCACCGGAATATGACATAATTAACTTGAGTTGATAGAGAGAATAGAAATTGGTACAAAAGTGGCCTCATTCTTCTTAATCATTGTTAAAGACCGTAGCTACTTCCCTAACCTTCTCTGTGGTAAAGACTAGCTAGCTACTCTAGTTATATCGTGTTAGAGGTATAATCCGAATTTATACATCTCATGTATTTAGAAAGTTGAGGCAAGGATTTATGTCAGCTGATGAATTGGAAGAAGTTGATATTGGACCAAAAGATAAGCCTAAGCCGACATTTGTCATTGCTTAATTATCAGAAGATTATATACAAAAGCTTATAGAAATTTTGAAGGAATAATCCGGACTTCAGCTATGGCTGAGATATAAAACAACATCTATGAGCTATGAGAGATGTACGCGTAGAAAGAAAAGGATCGTGGTAGGTTGTCACATATGCCCAACTTTGATGATGGTGCATGCAGTTCCCTCTTCTAATTAACCTTCCATGTTGTTCGACGGACTTGAAAGAAATGGTTGGCATCAGGATGGCACAACAATTACTAAAGTCCCATCCTCGTGAAAGTAAGAAGTCTCACTCTTCTGAGCTTCTGAGATGCACCATTCTAGCCCGAATGCCCGATCAATGAGCAGATAACAAGAAAGCGAAATGACATTCTCCAGTTGCGCGCACCGTTGCACTGTGATGCTCATTGGGGCTCCATGGCCAAGACAGCAGCAAACTTTTTTCCCGTTCAACAAGCCTTCCGACACGCTTGGTTATGTCTTCACCATCACGAAGAGTGACACGTCTAAATTAATTTGTATCGGCTGTCAATAATGTATGGCACGCACGTTGAATTTAATTAAGTGTCGAGCTTTAAGAGTCAGTCTAGGCTCTGAGTAAGTTGTACTACACTAATTTACTAAACAACATTACATACGTCTATATAATTATATATTCATATTCAATTATAATTAATGAACAGGTTTTTTTTTCACTGCAAAGGCCTTACTTGGAGATCGATTCAATCAGTGACGGCATATGAAACATCGGGATTTTCTAGTATATATACTTAGGACACGAAAATTAATTAAAAGAACATTAAAGCCTAATTTAAAGTGCTAGTTTATCCTAGTGCTTTCCAATTTACAGGTAGAAAGCTGATTTTGAGGGAAATTTTTTATCAATCTCATCATACCTCTACGAAGTGCACTAGTGGAAAATCATCCATCTATGACGTTTTCCTTATTTTCCTTATGACGTTGTATATTTTCGTCATTGAATACGTAATATGTATGGCGAAATTTTCTATTTCGTCATGGATCATATGGGACGGTGGTTTGGTGCTGACATCTATGACGAAAGTTAAAACAACGTCATAGAAAACATTAGAAAATTCGTCACAAAGATGCAGATTACCGTTGGTTTGACATGTGGATTGAAATGAAGAACAGTTCAACTTTCTCTTTTTAATCCGTAATTAAAATTTGTAACTCGTATTTCTCACTCATAATAACTCCAAATTTGATGGTTCTTTCTTCTAATTTTTTCTAAAATCACGATCTTTCATTTAATTACATTATTTTATATTAATTGCTATTTCTTGGATCTTTGTCATATAGTTTGTTTTATTCCGCCTAAATAGAAAATAAAAATAAACAAGATGTTGCATGATAATTGCTAATTTCTGTTAATATTCTCTATAATAAAGTTAAAAATTAACTTGTATCCAAATTTGGGGTGCATACAAATTTAAACATATAATGTTTATCATATAGCTCCTTTTCTTTTTTATTTTATTCCACCATTGTAAAGTAACACACAAAAATATTTATGTTATATACATCAATATATTTTTCATAAGTAATAGGCTACATATAAGTTATCTTGTAGATGTTTCAAGAATTTTGGAGCTGGTTTACTATTTTCTATATGTTAATTGGATTTGCACATGATTATCAAAACTAATTCAAAATTGAATTACTTATGCATATAATAAGATATCAGAAAATTCATAAAAATTATATCTGGACTCATAAGTTCCATTATACCCCAAGTACAGTTGAAAGATGAAAAAAAATAAATTGTCTTGTAGGGACAACTTAAATTTATATCTCGAAAGTAACACGCAATAATCACAATAATATCTATATTTGGTCAGAAAATTCTGAAAAAATACATGATGATGTATTTTTGGTCCATAAGCTTGCTATAAAAAACTTATATCATTTTAAAAAAGTGAGACCATATATCATTCATAAATAGAGGTATTTGTCTTAAGTTATAAGAAACTATCTGAGAGATGTGTTCAATTGTAAACTATGTACGGTCTCACTTTATTAAAACCATGTAATTTTTTTATGGCAAGCTTATAGACTAAAAATATATCATTTTGCAAATTTTCAGAATTTTTTGACTAAATATAGATATTACTGTCATTATTATGCGATAGTTTGGAGATGGAAATTTAAATTGTCCCTTGAAGACAATTTATTTTTTCATCTTTCAGCTATACATTGGCTATAATGGAACATATTATCCCAGATATAATTTTTTTTGAAATTTTTGGTATCATATTAGATGTACATATAGTTCAATTTTGAATTAATATCGATAACCATGTAGAAATTCATTTAATATGTAGAAAATAGTAAATTTTTACAAAAATTCTTCAAACTTTTGAAAGACAACTTATATGTAGTCTATTACATATAAAAAATGTATTTGGGTATATAAGATTATAATTTATGTGTGTTGCTTTACAATAATAGAATAAAATAAAATAGAAAATAAAAAACCATTAAACAGACATAAAGCCTGTTTGGCCCAAATGGCCCAATTATTTTTGACCGTTCATTACCGATCCAATGGTTGTGATTGCAACCCTAACCCTAGGAAGATATAAAACCTCTCCACTCCTCCTCTCTCCCTCCTAAGCCACCATCTCCTACCTTGGTGTTCGTGATGCTGGCTTCCGTCTTCGCCGCGCC
>CM002483.1:2535428-2545803 GCA_000325765.3 Leersia perrieri
ATTCCCTCCATCCTCCCAAATATACGGGATTAGGATATGTCCAGATTCGTGATCCCAATCCTTTTATTTGGATCAGAGGAGTAGCTATAACTAATCGATTGATTAACCTACTGTTATATGACACTTATAACTATGATTGATTCAATAGTAACTTTATACTGGCATCTTAAACTTCTCTGGTCAGCATTAATTTGGTGATTGACTATGCATAGGTTACAACTTGACATGATAATGATATGTTAGGTATGTGTTAGTCCTACTTTTCGTACAATACGTGCTGCTATTCATTTGCCCTTTCCCATTATTTGTGGGCTTATGCTCACGTGGGGGGAATAATTGAGCATTATGGTTAAGGTAATGACCATAGGCCTGGTAAAAATGGTATCTGTAAATGGTAATTATTGTAAAAATACTGTTTAACAACAATACGATTGGTAAATAGATAAACCATTTTCGTTGCCATTTTTGAATTATTTACCGTTTTCGTTTACCATTAATTTCTGCCAAAACCATTTTTGTTTTTTTCCAGTCGGCCAATTTCGGAATTAATAGACGGTAGACCCCTTCCATCTGCATGGGAGAGCCAAAGAAGGAAAAAAAAACAGAAAGTGTATATGAGAACAAAAACACATGAATCTGTTAGCTTGTGTCGTCAGTGGTTCTGACCCTTCGTTCCATGTTAATTGTTAGCTGGTGACTGGACACATTGAACTTATGAATGTAGGAATCGGAGGTATCGAGATGACAGAGCACTGGAAAAATAGTTATCCCCTGGCCGCATTGGTCAATGAATCTGATAATATTCTGTGATGGCGGGAGCTAGATTGAATGCCAAGCATCGGCCTGCCTGCTCCTTTTGATTAGAAGTTTCATCTTGGACACCACTCAACACCTGGACGCACACAGATTCATTATTCATAGTTTTCATCCAGTAAAAGGTCTGCAAAGGCTAAGGCTTAAAACGAACTTTCCAAGTCTCCTATATAGTTTAGATAAAATGAATTAATAGAACTAAAGTTATGTATGCAAAGTGTGACAATCAATGTGTTACCCCTATCCCATCAAGTCTAAACCATTTTGTACCTAAAAACCAAATAAAGCACGAGAGTAAGTAAAGATTATTCAGCATGTATATTATATAACTATTGGAATATACACATGAATACAACATATTAGCAATAATGAAGAAACCAATGAATAATTGTTGTTCGTTAAGGAAACATGTCAAGAACAAGTAGTTTCTCTCCCAGATATACATAGACATCCTTTAATTATTACTGGTAAACCAAGCTAGTAAAGCGAGGCCAACGCTTACTCATATGATCATGACAAAGAAACAAATAAATTACATGGCTACTTATGGTATTTGAAATTTTGAAACTAGAATCAATATCTCATGAACATGGACATATAACTTAAACTTAAACATGGCTATAGAATTTAAAATGAGATAAATGCACATAAATAATTAAACATTACAACAAAAAAATACACACGACAAACCGTCCATTTAATCACTTTGCAAGTTCGTCGTGCACTTGTCTTTAACTCTAGTGGTCGAACGGCACAACACCTCTCGTACTGGAACCCTTCACACCCATGGAGTAGATCTACACATTAATCCTCTATAGAATGTTTTAAAGGAATTAACGATGGAAATATAGACTAAAACATTAAATTATCCGTCGACTAGCATATAGAAACAACCTATATCAACCTATTAGCAGTTATACACGTAGCTTACAAACCGCCTAACAAAAAAATAGCACTTCAGTCATCTACAAAAAATAATCTACAACTTTTATGTTGGTGAAGGGACTAATTTTGCTTTCATCGTACCCGGTTAGCAGCACTGTTATTAGCGTATGTCCTAAATTGTTCATCGGAATCGAATGAAACCAGCGGCGTTGGAAATATACTAACAAACCCTACAACTCTTATTCAGGTCACCAAACCTAAATCTCGATGGATAAATACCAGATTTTATAATACCGGTTTAGTATTACCGATCGATAAAATAAATTTGAACCACTGGAAACGCATCTTTTCATATTTGAATTAGAAGCACCTAAGGACTAAAAATAATTACCCTTGCAACACTAATTTAGGAGAAAATTAATAAATTTAGAAATTTTCACCAAATTCCCCAAATTTCCCCTTCTCTGGTTTCCTTCTATGCTGCTGTCTCCTTTCCAAGCCTACGGCAACATGGAAGCGGCAATTTGAAGGTAGCAGTATAAACAGCAGAAACGACAGGAGCAGATCAGCAAAGGTCCACGTGCATGCATAGTCGATCTAATTGCAAGAAACGGCGACAGCAGTAAAGAAGAAAACACGGCAGCAGCTCGCCAGGAAACTGAGCAGCTGATAGGTGAACAAGCCTGTGGTGGTGGCAACGACGACGATGGCGGCGGCTACTGGCGGCGATGCGGCAACAGCAACAGCAACGACGACGATAGCGGCACAACAAAAAGAAAAGTACGGCGGCTAGGGCTAAGGAGCGACGGTGTCGAGGACTTTTTTTTTTTTTTTTGAAACTAACGGTGTTGAGGACTTGATGCAAAGGAAACAAAAAAGGGTCAATCCTCTCTCTTTTTTTTCCTTCTAAATAAATAGAGAAAACCTAAAGAACATGCACTGGCCCACATTTATTTGTTCACCAGGAATATATCCGGACTCCAAACACAACAAACATTTACTCTATTTCACGCTACTTGCAAGTTGTTCACGGTTTCTGATCGGTTGTTCGAGCTAGCAATGATTTAAAAAGTTAAATTTCCACGCCGTTCTAGTTCTGTTAAAAAAAGATTTATTTCAAATGTCGGGTATTACGAGCTAGTTGCATCTTGCAGCTATAAATCACCTAAGATAGTTGCACGTAGAAAAGAAGGGGTTGATAGATGTTGTCATAAGCACAAGCACTGGGTGATGAGGACGCAGTTCTCTCTTATTAACTTCCAACTGGATAGATGGACAAGACAGACATGCATGGTAGGCATCAGGATGGTACAACATTGTGTCAAGTGCCGAGAAAGTGTAAGGAATATGTCTCTTTCTTATTAGAAGCTCCATTCTAGCCCGGTAATGGAATGAATCACTAGAAATGGAAGCAAGATTTTCCAGTTGCAATGGAGTGCTCACACTATCTCCTCGATTGATGCAATAGAAAACGTCATCGCCATTGCTCCTCCACTCGGACACGCTTGGTTCAGGGCTTCAAAGATCGATATTGCACGTCCATTAACTAGCACACGTCTAGGTTTTTAAGGAACGACGGAGTGTTCCAGGGGAGCTTAGATGAAGTGAGTGGCAAAGCGTCACGTACATTGAAGATAATAATGTTTAGCATGTTGAAGTTACGTACCACGCTTCAAATTTGAACTAACCCAACGACATGTAAAACGGATAGGAGGAGAGAACATATCGTTTTGTGGCTGATCTTCACATTTTTAATATCATTTTCAATCATGAAAATACTTCAATAACAAAACAAATTCGATAATAAAGTCTTCAAGTTATGAGGATTTAGCCTACCCATTGTTTTGCTATCAATTTAAAACAACACCATGCCCAAACATTAAATCTAGGTGCAACCTGAACTAGATTATCTAACTTAAAGTAAGGACATGATCACTAGCACGTGGATCCAAAGTTGATAAGACACATATGTCAGTGACAAAAGTCAAAGGAAAGTTTAGTTATAGCATCTGGTTCCAGTGCAACCACAGGATGAGCCATGATATAGCTTTTTGTGCAGTAGTGTATTGATTCTTGACAATTGTACATAGTAATGTAATCGTTCTTATATTTGTTAATGAATGCCTTTTTCCTCCAAAATTAAATTGTATAAATTTTTAATCGGCAACTGTACTAAATATATAATGGCGCTATGAACTACGTACGTAGCTAAATTTTTTAACAATAACTGTGGGTAAACATATATACTGATCTCTTCGGTAACATCCTAATAACATTCTCTACTCACCATTTTGTGAATGATATGGATCGAGCACATTCGGCTATATATAGTACTCTCCTCCATGTACATGTACAACAGAATAACCACATGTGTATATCTTCTATTTTGTGATCGTTAGCTAGTACAATGGTTCACTGGTTCGGAACTCTAGCTTATTGTTACATTTAAATTGCTAACTGGTGAATTGAAAATAGAAAACTTGTATGTTTATGTTGGAATATGAGGCATCGAGACAATGGAAGTTCTATCTCAACAGCATGATCAGTGAGCTTGAGCAGCCTGTACCCGAGCGCATGACTGATTCGTCCTTCGCCTGTGCTTTGTGTGACGAGAGGTCTCCTACCAGACCGCAGCATTCATCATTTGCTTCCAAAACAGTGGCATGAATGCCTCGAGTTCATAAGCTTCAACTGAAGCCTAGAACATATGCATATGCGCTGCTCCAGTGGCTTAAACATCAGCAGACTGCAAATTAGGTGATGGGGCATTTCGAACCTTAATTTACAAGGTCTTGGGGCCTTAGTAGAATTATAAGAACAAGATTATTCAATCCAACAATAGAAGATGATAGGTGAAAAATTGCATACTCAACCTCACCGCATTTACGGTACTGCCTATGTCGTTTTACTAAACTGATCTAGCAATGAAAAGATGATCACAAATTTCATTTGCCGCTCTGCATAGGGTTTAAGAGTCTTGCTGCGGCCAACCTTGGTTTCGCAAATTATGAAGAAACGACAATTTTCGGGTACCTGTGGCTTCCATACTGTCTTGCCGCAGCCTCGATCTGATTCGCCCTAGCCAATTTGTTCTCCCATATCAGTTGATTGAGATCGATGATTGAAAGTGTTTGTATTTTTGTTAGGTGTGTACCTATTAATTACAGAGCTGCCTTTCCTTTATTTCCTTATAATACCCCCATACTAGTTATAGCACTGGAGTAATACTACCTAAACTGCAGAATTTAACTTGTATTAAGTGGGCCTAAACCATTGGATTTCTAATATAATCCCCTAGTATAAAGTAGTATAGCTAGCATATCGTAAAAAAACTCTCGGCATGTACTCAACTAGAGTTGGCAGCCACACCACCATGCAGATCACGGACCCATCTGTTGTTCTCTTGTGTGTCCTTTTCCACTGAAAGCTTCCTGTTCTTGACAAGGAAAAAACAGAATAGGAGCGACTGTTGCATTGACGACGCCGCCATCATGCAGCAAATTTGTTCTCCAGAAGCTGGTATTTGTGCAATTGCCAACTTGCATTGCCCATTGGTTATCTCTCCCATTTTCGATCACTTGCTCTTTGCAGTGCAATGGGCCGCGGCGTCTGATATATTTACACCCCAATGTTGGACATGCCGTTCATTAGCTGAGCAACGGACAACTCGACCAGCCTCTGGCCATGGCGAGAAAGGAGTAGGATTTTTTTTTAACAAAACGAGATAGGAGGGACTAAACAAATAAATATAATTAGAAACTTGAGGGTCTCTGTGAAAATTATACCGCCCAACCTTTCCAGTCCATTCGCTGTGGACCATTCATATTCAAGGAAATCACAAAGGAAACCGTATATCCCGACGAAGCAAGCCCAGCCCATTTATGCCCCGTTTTGATTTGAAGGAAACACACAGAAAATTTTTAGGATTTCAATCCATATAGGAATTTTTCCTACATGAGCCTTTGTTTGAAAAGATTAGTAGATCATATCGATTCCCTATCAAATTCCCATGGAACGACATGTTCCACACAAGTTTTGAAGGAATTTCCTTTAGCATTCACTGCAATTGGCCGTGTAAATCAAAAGAGGGCAACAACGGCTACTTCCATGCTTAAAGCACATTCAACTTGAGTTTGTCTTTCCCCTCAAATTCATGTATTTTACTGCAGTCCAATCAAACAATTATTTATGTATTTTTCTCTATATATTGCAATCATCAATTTTGTACATGTATTTTCTAAAAAATATAGTGTTTTTCCTATTCCTCCGTTTTGGAACTCATGCGATTCAAATGAGGCCTTAATTAGTCATAGACTCCTTACGTAGGCACATTTTGATCCACTCGTGAATCGATAGATCAACCCAATTTTATAGCGTGCCCAACAATATCGCTCTGTGACTGAAATTATGAATAATATAAATAGTAGATTAACTAATAGAATATATATTGCATAATATTACGATGCAAAGAATGTGGTAGGTGCTGATTAATTGCATTCCCCGCCTATATAATGACTACCTAAATATGCATACCATGATACGGTACCACAGTCCACATACTACAGTCACATGTTGGTCAAAAATGTATAAATAAACCAGTGAATGGAAGGTATCAGGAATTTGGATGCACATCTATAAATGGATCGAACTGAGTCCAGAGAGATGAACAGTGAATGCAAGAATGGAAGCTAACAACATACTGGTATAGCAAACTAGCAATCCAGTCACTGGTTTATTTATACATTTATAGTTTCTTCACCTTCCAGTCAAAAATGCTACTCGCTGTTTCTTGACCAAGATGACGTATCTCTAGTCAACAGTAGCCAGTTACAACATTACAACATGCACATCTATAAATGGATCGAACTGAGTCTAGAGAGATCGATGCAAAGTAGCTAGCTAGCTAGCTAGAAATGAAGGGACCGAGAGATGTTTTAATATGATCGAAGTTATTTGATGGATGTACTGCGCATTCTCTCTTATATTAGAAGTTTCAAACTTGTAACTTGTTAGATGAATGAGAGATGAAATTTATGCATGGTAGGCATCAGGATGGCAAGTAGTTAACCATACGAAGTGGATAAGAAGCATGTTCGATCCGTATATCAAGGGGACGGTATCGTCTGAGACCTGCCCTATGTATTCATTAAGCTTCTTGAGAGGAGCTCAATTTTATTATACAACTGGTCAATCGATTACACTGCATACTGTATAATCTCTGTAATTCTACTTATTGCTGATGCCGAACAGCGATCGAGAGAACGCGTAGCTAGCTATGCTGGCTGGTGACGTCAGCATCACTCCACCGAGAGGCATACATGGTGGTGGTGCGCCATTGTAGCAATCAGTGGCTACTGGCCAGTAACCTCCAGGAGGGGCGGATAGCTTGTCACCTGATCCATCTGAGATGCATAAGCCGGCCATCGGTGTGCTGGTCGCAATGTTTGTACTTGTGTTGGCCCCTGTTTTGGATCGCTACCGTACTAATTTTTTGATAGCTTCAAAATATAGGCGAGTTTTCACCACTGTCAATTGATTGATCGGATAAGTCTATATGTGTCATATTTGGTTTGTTATCAACAGGCGACAAACAGTATAATATAGTGAAGAATATTATAGGTTGCTATCAAATTAGTTAGTGCTACCAAAATATTGGCTTAATTATAAGAGTTTTTTTATGACCGGCAAATAGTATCTCAATATACCTAGTATCTCGTATCTCGATGTACCAAAATAAAATCTGTCCGTTCATTCATCATATCATCTTGAAATAAACGGTTGAATTGTATTTTAATACCTCGAGGTACCGATATTTTAAAATACCATTTGTTGAACCCTAAAAACTCTCTGAATACAGACCAACCATATATATATATACTACTATTGAAGCTAACAACATACGGGTATAGCAAACTAGCAATCTAAAATAGCTGGAATTGGCTCTTTCTCGGTACTTCGTATCCCTAGCTACATTAATTTCCGTTCGTTTAGCTAGCAATCAACATGGAACAAATTAAGAGTTTAGACTTCAGAATGAACGGAAATCGTTTGTGACAGTTCAGTAGATTAATGATGCTTAAATCTTCAAACTCATATTACTAGCTAATTACCCTCGCTTATTAATTTGTTAGTCAAGGAAGAACGGATATGCTTTCTCCGCCCATAAATATAAAGATTTCAGCTGAGATGTGGCATATGCTAGTACAACGAATCTAGATAAAACACTTGTCCAAATTAATTGTTTTTTTTAAAACAATGTCTTTATATCGTTGTACCACTAGACTGAATTCGAAATTGAATGGAGTCGAGAGAGCCTATAGAAATTGGTACAAATTAGCCTCACTCTTGTTGATCATTGTTATAAAACTCCAGCAACCACCCTAGCGTACAACTTCTCTCTATAAAACAACGTCTATGAGCTAAGAGATGCATGCAGAAAGAAGGGGAGAGAATGAGAGATGTCGTCAGATGCAAAAGTTAGATGACTATATTGTAAACTTGATTCCATATCCAGCATGATATATGAATTGAGAAAGAAATGGCAGGCATCAGGATTGCAGAGCACTAACTGGACTCCATCCTGCGTGAGAGAGTCCGTCAACGGATAGCAAGGGTGTGGCGGCGATTGGCGGACGACAGAGCCATGGGCTGGCGAGGAGATCCGGTGGCAGGGTGCGTTGGTGGGATTCCAATCCAAGGAAATTTGTTTGCTGATTTCCAACATTCCTTAGTACTTGAGCTGACCCCTTACTATTCAGTTTGTTGTTTGGTTCATTAACCGGACTCAGTACTTATGTGAAACTCTGAATTCTATCTTCATCTGGAGGCTGAAGCATTTTGTTTTAGATATGCATTGATCCTTGTGTCCATGGATGGTCCTGTAATATGATGATGATGATGTTTGGGAGCATAGACATGCCGCTAGTTAATGAGGAGCTTCTTGTTGGTAATCACACCAGCAGATTTCTTTTTTTTAAAAAAAAAAGAGCAGAAGATAATAGCAGCTTGCTATCATTCAGACGAGCAACTATTTTTACTTTCTTACCTCTCTCTGTACAAAATAAAACAACCAAACATCGTATCGTTCCATTACACACTAAATTAAGACTTGCTATCTGAAATATTGCATCCCAATGGCTCGTACAAGCATAGCTGCAGCAAGTAATACCAAAAAGTGATGCTGACAGCAACCATATAACTTTGTGTTTTGCATTTGATGAAGCCTTGGCAGCCTGTAAGTCTCCCGGTCATGTCTCTCCTTGTCTAGGATCAAATTCAGCCTCCTCTCTTCCTCAAATGTCAACGCCGTCCTTAGGAGATCCCTCCATTCCTTCACGGCCCTTGGAGCAGGAGAATGAAGATGAGGGGAGGCGTTGGAGCGAACGGAGGAGGCGCTCGGCGGCGGCCGAGGCAGAGCGCGAGGGCGATCAAGAGCCACGGGGACGACGGGGCGGCAAGCACAGGCCTCGACCACTAAATTATCCCCGTCGATGCCTCAGTGGCAGGGCAGCCAAGATGCAAACCATCACTCGTACGTAGATTGATTAAGGATTGTACTTATTTGCCCTTAATTAGTTAGATTTGAAATTACCCTTTGAAGTTAATACCTGGCCCACACTTTTAGTACCTTCTATTCTAGAGCGTCAGATTATGATCAATCAAGGGTCCAAATTAATTCCAAGCACTCCAAGTACAAAACGTTAGCTTTGTCTGCAATGTAAAAACAGAATCATCTTCAATCCACTATTAATACCCGAGATTCCTAGATATTAGTTAGCAGAGAACGTACTTAAGATTTGACCAGTGTGTCATGTATTTGTACGTTTTTCTGGTCAATTCATGTCAGATGGTACCATAATCCATAAGGTGGTATGCGTGCATCTCATCTCTCTTTACTACCTTTGATTAACATCTTAACATCATCTACTTGCCATTTTGTGAATAATCCATATCCATCCACCAGCAGCTATAAAATAGCAGTCTCCTCATCCGAGCCTAAGGAAACAAATACATGTATCTGCAGCTAGGTAGACTGTGTCATCAGTAAAGTGGTTCTGAAATAACTCCTTGTTCCATGTTATCTAGCCGGTGAACTGAATATGGATAACTTATATAAATATCCAGGGATGGGAGGTATAAAGAGAAGAAGATAGTGGAACACCGATTAGCTACCAAAGATAGTTTTTCTTATGAGCACTAGTGTGACCTTGCACTGATGACAGATTCAAAGTGAAGCGGCTCGGTTCTGTACCTTCTGTTTGTTCCTGGTAGGAGAGGTTTCGTGCAGTCCACATCGGTCAGCAACACCACTTGTGTGTATCAAAAGAAAATAGCAGACATGCATAAAAAGGTAATCAAGGTAGGAGAGCAAAATGACCTCTCCTGTAACTACAATGAGCGAGATCCACTGATTTCTCTTTTAGTTCTGTTATTATTAACTACCAGATTCTCTCCATCATCCTAGACAAGTAGTCTCATTTCACATGTGTACGTATTGAGTATCTGACAGAACATATGTTTTCTTCATGGATGAACCAGCATGCCCCGGGTACCAGATGGTGCAGTGGTACCTGTCATCTTCTACCTCTTCGGTCGCCGTCGCCGGACGCCGCTCATCACCCGTCGCCGTCGAGCCGCTGGACCGCCGTCGGCCAGCCGTCCGGCCGCTGCCACAGAT
>CM002483.1:2557135-2622409 GCA_000325765.3 Leersia perrieri
AATTGTTTGCAGCGAAACAAGAATCGGTAAGAAAGGATGTTGAGCGGGCATTTGGTGTTTTGCAATCTCGTTTTAATATTGTTGGTCGACCAGCACGCCTTTGGCATCGGGAAGATGTTGTGAACATAATGCTAACTTGCGTTATTCTTCACAACATGATAGTTGAAGATGAAAAGGATTTAGTTAAAATTCCACTTGATTTGAATGAAAATCCTAGTGCATCAATTGCACTACCCCCCGAAGTCGGTACAGCTTCAACTCCAAACCAAGAATATGCGGCTCTATTGCGGAGAAATGCACATCTTCGTGATCGACCAACACATGTCAAGCTCCGGGATGATTTAGTAGAGTATATATGGCACCGGTTTGGAAAGAAAAAAAATTAGCTCATATATTTATCTATGCATGTAATGATTGAACTTAACTATATGTTATCTATGTATCGATGTAATGCGTACTCTCATAGTATGTTTTAAATATAACTGAGGTATGTAGCAACACAATGGTGTACAAAGATGTATTCATGATTGATCCACAGTTGCATGCAGAGCATTAAACAGCCAAACAGACAACTAGCTGTCTGTAGGATTGAAGAAGCTGTCTGTAAAGCTGTCTGTTTAGCACTAAACAGACGGCTGCCGTCTAAACCAATGTGGGTGCCCTAATATCCACTCTGCGAGCATCAGTAGACGGTCTTCAAGATCGCCCTCCCCTGCCACGATCTGTTGTAGTCGTCGTATTCTCATTCGATGATTGATTGAGTTTGCTTATGTCTGAGAGTTGCCGTCGCTTAATCCTATATTGATTCATTTCGACTTATCCCTGCTTGATGAATTACCAGCGCAGAATTTGAATGGATTCTCTTGCCTGTCACCATTTCTTTCGGTACGCAGCTATGATTCTAGTCCCTCCAGTTCTCTTTTACCAGATGCAATTTTTTTTTGACATTTTAGACTTTGCCTGCCCTGCATGTATGTACGTAATAAAGGCTGATCACTTCGTTTTCAGTTCTGCCTTCTCGTTACTTGATCTAGTCCAATTGTTGTGCTTGCATGACTATTTGCCTTCTCATTTTCTGGGTTTGTGGTCGATTACTATAGGCAAAAGAGAAATAATGTACCCTAATAAATTACTCTTGATATATGAGATTATGTCTAAAATGTCAATAATTTTAGAACCGGAGGGAGTATCTTTTTTACATTCTTCATCATTGATCTTGATGATAGGAAGCTGGCTTAGATTAATGTTTTCTTTTTTCTTTGGCAAATGACCACCTCTGTTTGATAATGACGAGGTACTAGTACTTTATTATCCCATGTTTTCCACCTTTAAATTTCATCCCTTTCACGTTTACGAGAATTTAATTGCCCTTTTTTCTAATAGAAGGGTGATTTCTGAAAATGTGGACACTTGAATCTTTTTCTTTTTTAGTTTTTTTTTAAATGATGATTTTTTTAAGAATTACACAGTATTACAACGCACGCATACTTATGAACGCACACACATAAATCCTATCCCTTTGTAAGAATCTTCAAAGATTAGACCGACGAATTCTTAAGATTGACAAAGTTATTATGGGCGTCTCGTTATCGAGGGGTATGTCGCTTACCACTGAAAGCACAAAGTTATTAAATCCTAAAAATTCGTTTTTATGGGGAATCGAACCCAAGACATCACTGAGACTCTTGTAACCACCAAGCTATAGGCATGTTCGCCCTCAAATGATGATTTAAGGAAGCACAAAAGAAAACTGAACTTATCGCCATATATATGCAGTCTTGCTCAGATGTTTTACTATCTCCTATGTTCAAAACGTTTACACACCGACTTCTGGATATTAGACTTTCTTACATTCACTATCTTCTATTTATGAGACATACTGGTCTTTTCTCTTCCAGAATTCATCCACCATATATCACATTCTTTTTTAGTTTACTAACAGTCCAATAAAGTGTTGCGAGAAAACTCTTCAGCTATCTGTTTAGCCAATAAAGTGTGCAGTACTACCATACGACGTAAACACATGTTACATCCATGATCCAAGACATATAAATCAGCATGTTGCGATCTTGGCTCTTGATCTCCATTATGCACTCGAAAGGATTGAGATCACCAACTATAATACTGCTTCTATTGAGAACGAATGGAAGGAATTACATAGAGTAGCATCCTCTGTGTGTTCGAATTTCTTAAGACCTTATCAACTTTAACTTTTCTGTCCAATTAGTGCAAAAACTGAAGTTTACTGGAGTGGAGAGTGCCAAACTGTCAATATGGAAATGGTAGGTGTCAGGATTTTGATCCATGGTGTCAAGCATTCGATGGTATCAATATTAAGTTGTAAACTCTGAGAAAGGCAAGAATCTGGTAGCTCTGGTTCTCATGCTTTCCAAATACAAGTCGATAGAATGCAACAAAAATATGTCACCGGAGGAAACGTAAATCATGGAAGACGTTTTTGCTCAGACGTTCTAGAAATTTGGTGCTCTTTTGCTTTTCCCATGTACAAAGAAATGAGTGAAATTTTTTTGGTTGTTATTACTATATAATATGACCAACTATATATGAGAAGAACATTACAGAGCCCATGCCTGCACGTTGTTGAGATTACGATTCAACATACTAATTATAATTAATTATATTTAGCTCGATAGATTAATGATGAGTAGTACATGATTCTTAACATGTATACATCGATGGTGTCTACTACTAGTAAAAATTAATCTAAACCATAAATTTATTTTAATCTAAATGATTATATTGATTTCTATTGTCACCCCAATTAATGACAGTAGAAACATAACAAATATCATATATACTGTTTAGATTGTTTCTCCTGGCAGAATAAGACTGGCAGCTAAGACCGTCAGCTAAGACCGTCAGAGCCAGGCTCATAGGTCATTACACGAATACACCTGTTGTTCACTTTCTCAGAAACAACATTGACCTAACCACGTGACAGTGTAAGAGAGGTTCTGTGAAGCCTGTGGAACATGCACCTTTCTACGGAGTTTAATTAGTCTTCGTATGCCAAGGTACTTTTCTCTTCATTACATTCATTTAGCTCCCGAACAACCAAACATGGGTGATTTGTACATATACATCCGTCACACTGTACTTAACTAGTTGAAAAGAGTTCACTGCAACATGTACAACATTTTTATCCTTCGGTGGCAAGATGGATGGAGGCGCTATAATTAAAATTTTGGGAAATTAGTAGCAGGTTCAAGGAGATAGATCATGAATAAAAATACTACCATACAGATAAGTTGGTAGCTGTAGAGAAATATATATATAGCACTGGTCAGATATCAGTAAGAGCTTACATGGCTTGTGCCTTTGAAGATTTTCAGTAGTGGTGAACCAGTGAATGGAAGGTATTGGAGGATCGAATACAATAAGTAAACCTACTAGAGGGGGTGAATAGCAGGAATTGACAGCGAAAGTTTAATTTTCGAATCCAAAAAACAGATTAACAGAGTATCAGTAAAAACCAGATTACGCAAAAACCAACCGTTGGATTTATCCCAAATTTTGTCACAATAAATTAGAAGATATAAAGAATAACTCCACCGAACGGATTTACAAAATAATATACGGTTAAAAAGTTATTACCCTCGCAATCTAGCTATCTCAGAATTTCAGCAAAACGAACAAAATCAATTCAAGCAACTTACGTGATCGGAAACGCCTTAATGATTGAGTATAATATTTATTGCTGAAATATATTATCACAAGATGCAGACAAAGCATACCTTTTACAAAACCCTAAACAAAGAGCTCTCAAATCTAACAATTGTGGCTTACCCTCTAGGCTAAGCCTCCCTCTCTATTTATACCAAATATCTCCTATTCCTAGTAGGACTCAACTCCTAATAGGACTCTATTACAATTTCCAAAAAGAAAAATTCCTTTTCTTTTTATTCAAAACCGCAGCCGCGGCAAAACACCGACCGAGTTGGACTCCTGCGTACGGCCGTACACCACCGTATACCGATCGGTCTCTAGCCAATCGCCTGCTGCTACTGAATCAATCCAAGTCCAAGTTGACTTGGTCAAACCATCCATTGATCACTCCTGTATGCACACATGCACGCACACGCATGCACAAGCACACAATCACAACAACACGTACATGCATGCACCGAGCCATGCATCCACCGATCGATCTCCTAGCACACGTACGTGCACATGCATGTGTTATACCACACCTCACATATATGCACGCTGCAGTAGCTCCTCTACTGTAGAACCATATATTCATCCAATTTCGCCGACGCTCGCACTTCTCCGGCGCTCGCACACATAACCATGTCAAGCCCGTTACGAACAACACTCACACGGTGTCCCTCCACCGTATGTCGTCTTTCGTCAACCTCGTCACTCGGCATCATTGATCGTTCTGGACCTCTACTCCTCCCTGAGTATAGTCCCGATCCCACCGTTGACCGAAGTTAATCTTAAGACTTCTGACTCTAGTCCAATCTTGTCATATGGCTTCCTGACTGCTCCAGACCTCAGTTCCTCCCTGAACTTAGTCCCAGTCCTTGCCATTGACCAAGCCTTGACTTCAAGTCACCTACACACAATAGACAAAACAACCATTACCAGGCACAGATTCGCAACCTGACCCACATCAGTCACACGCACTCACACCAACAACCTCAAACATTCCAAACCAATTTCATTTAAATATATCATTTATAAAGCCAATTATTCATCACAAAATATTAAGCAAAACCTTAGATTTTACAGGTATCAGGGGTTTAGACCGCTCCAGGACAGGAGAAGTGTCGTCCTTTCTATGCTGCCTGCACTATGATGCTTTAACAATTTGTCATCACTAATTTCTATTTGGCATACGTGCTTGAACATTGTCTGTTTCGTTGGCTAGCATAGTAGCCAAAGTGGTAAAATCCTGCCAGATCTGAGCAATAATGGTAGCACCAAAATAGGCAATAAGAGGCAATGAAATTTTTCCATACGCTCTTTCCATCGTGTGGCTGCTCCTGCACGTTTCTTCTTAAGAGAAATGTCAGTAGCTCGTAAAGCCATATAAATACTCATAATTTGAAGAACTTGTCTCAAATCTTCCAGCAGAAATGAGATTATATATGGAATTTTTCGGCGGGTATACCTTACTAACTAAATAAAATTAATTGCCTCCGAGTGAGAATGTGCGATCATTAAACCCATAAATAAACCAGGAATTCAAACAAACTTCCATCAACTGAATAACAGAAAGTTCCCTTCAGGCGCTCTAGGAGAGCATTGGAAATTGTGATAAACATTCACTAAAAAACCTTCTTTTACTCTTCATTAGTATATCTGCCATTAGTTCTTCGCTCGTTGAGTAACGCTCCGGCGCTCTCTACTGTCAGTATTATACTTCCAGTATAAATAATTTTAACCGTTCATTTAAAAGAACATATTAGTCATTACTAATAATAAAATAGGAATAAGATTGTCTTTTATTTGTTTTTCTCTATTTTCTGGAATGGCGTTTATTCCCGATGGACGTCGCCAGCGCGCCGCCGTCGTACACGGCGTCGCCAGCCCATTGGGAGATCGCACGGGCTTGTGCCCGAACCGCTGAATCGGAGATCGTTGTGCGCAGACTCTGCAGTAACAAACTAATGGGCCGAAATCCCAACATATCCAGAGTTCTAGACTCATCAAACAAGAAATTTTTTCTTATGGATAAAGAAGGAACCAGCGCTGCTATACATACGAGAAAATAAAATAGACTTTGTATGCAATCTTGCGTTATAATAGGTTGGATTTGTTGCAGATCCTAAGAGATAATTCCTTGTATGTTTTAGTGTGGATGCCAAATTACGACTTTACCCTTGCATGGTATTTTTTCTTGAACCATCGTACCCTTAAAATTTCTATCACACAAAAATATTTAGCAGTATAAGTATATAGATCTAACGGTCCATATTATTTTATACTTTCAGTAAGTAGCGTCGGAGCGGAGGCCTCGCTAATTTATGGTATGTCAATAGAAAAGTAAGTGCAAAGTATATCGGTTCTTACGATGAACCTGACCCTCTGCTCAGTCATGATCAGCTCCGTAGAGCACAGGAAAATGCTTAAGAGGATATGTGTTTCTTGATCTTACAGTAGCATTGCAGAACAGAGGTGTTCATGCATTAATACACTGTTTCTATGTATTTGTTGTTCTAGCTATTCTTATATTAAACTAGAAGGTATGGTAAATTACTTTGTACCCTCATTTACTACATCCTAATCATCTTTCTTAAAGCACATATTAAATTTATTTGTAAGAGAACTAGTACTAATATGACTATATTAATAAAGGATATAAATAGACAAACATACATAAAAGTGCTTTGGAAAGTGAGAATGACAATTATTTTGACATAAAATTAGAATGCTAAAATGATAAGTAATATGAAATGGAGAGAATAACTTGTTCTTTTCTTTATTACTTAGGTGGTTAAAAATAAACCTAACCAGTAATAACTAATTAGCTGAATGGAGATAATAAGCAATGTCGTTGAGAGAGGATAAATCAGTGTAGGAATGGAAGGTATTGGGATGCCAAACCATTCTCCATGGGAACAACACTGTGTAACATGTGATCAAGCTGCAAGCTAGAAGAATCTTAACCTATGGTTGTTAACAGAAAAAATAAGTAATTAACCGACGGCGAGGAACTGGTGAGAGAACTGATTTTGCATATTCCATACTAATCGGAACTTGTGATAACTTTTGCTACGTTGGCTTCTTATTAATTTGCAGATCTGCAGATTCAGCGCCTATTCATTCTGGCATACCAATGTTATATATGATACATTAATGATTTAGTAGGATGTGATTGACCGAAAGTTCGGTTTTGATCGTGTACATGCATCTTACAAATCTTGCAAGTATATCATTTGTAAAAAAAAATAAAAAAAAAATTAAAAACTGAACTAGGATCTGTCTCAACAAGAGCTAGCTCTGTCTGGCTGACTACAAGATTATTCAAGTGAAATAAACAGCAAGTATGCATCTGGTCTCTGCTTTTTTCTTATTATTTTATAGGAATTCATGAACAGTACAATTATCATCATTATATATACATTCAAGTGAAAAGGATCAAGAGAAGATGACTATGTAGTAGTAAGGAGTACATGCTGCATACTATTATTGTTTGATTCTGAACTTTGTCAATTAAACAAGTACAGAAATCGATCGGTTCAAATATCCTCTAGGTTTTTATCCATGGCTATGATATATACTAGCCTTCTCTCTATTGAAGCTTAGCTAGTTGCCAGCACTTAAGAGAAATTCAAGCCCAAAGAATGGGACTATGGGAGAGATGTTGTCAACTTGCCATACGAAAAAGTTATAATGGTTGATCTGAGTTTTTCGTTTTTAGGCTTCCAACGTGAATCAGATGAATGGATGAGATAGGAATGTTAGGCATCAGGATGAAAAAACACCGTCCTTCATTCCTCTATCGTGAAAGGAAGAAGGTTGTCCCTAGTCTGATAAGCAATGAGTGTACATAGAATGATCAAAATAGTGGAGTGACTAAGCGGTTGTTCAGATTGCTACCATTTTCAACCATACCAATATTTAGAGTTGCTAAAATTTTGGCAAATTACTAAATATTGATAAATTCTAGAGGTTTTTTCTCACATACATTTTACCAAAAAGTTAGTATTGGCAACAAACTAAACACCACCATCACTGCCTTACCAAATTTTGGCAATGCCAAAATTTGAAAAGGTTTATTTTGGTGGCAAAGTGAACAGCCCGTAAACAAATATGGGTCCAATCGACTCTGCGATTTTCACATTTCGTCACCACATTTCCAAGCTTGAGTCTTTGACGTCGTTGTACCTATTTCGTGCCCATGCATGAGCCTAATGTGTTGGAGCAGGAGTGCGTCAGTTAATTCGTTACTGAACGAACTACGATCACACAAACAAGTGTAGATAATCCTATATTATCACGTACTCCCTCCATTTTTTTTTGACGACATTGGTTAGCTCAAAATATGCTAACCAACATCAAACATTGATGGACAGAGGGTAGATGACAATGAGATTGGTCATCCCCTGTAAGACTACATATTCTTGAAAGTATCCTTCTAAAATTTCTACTACACGAGCAGTGTTTTGTCGTATTAAAATTTTTCTTCATACTTGCTAATAAGAACACCATCTAACTATAGAGCAGTGTTTTATATATCAAAATACCAAAATATTTCGCAGAAGTGGGAGTTGGGATTGATTGATCTGAATTTGTGGAAATCTTAATACTGAATTAGGGCACCTTAAGGAAACATGTGTCTTCAGCACGGACTGAAAAGAGAAAGTATCCATCAACTGGATTCCCTTCAGGTGCCCTAGGAGACCATTGAAAAATTTGGTGAACATTAAGTAATAACCATTTACTCTTATCATTTACTCTTACGTACTCTCTCCATCCTAAAATATAACTATACTTTGGGACGAAGACAGTATTGTATTTCTCATTATTGATTCCTCCAATTAATTGACCTGACATAAAGAAATTAAGTGCAAAGTAATGTGAAGAACTCAATTGCTCTTCACCTTGCTGTGTGATTCTGGCGCTCTGCTCAGTCATGCTCATGATCAGCTGCGTCCAGCAGCAGAAAAAATAATCCGTAAATCAATTGCACGAAAACAATAGGCCACAGAAAAAATTATCTGTTTCATACCAAATATATAGAAAGAGGTTGTTTACAATACACGATGGCTTGAATTTTCTGTTAGCTAGCTTGCTAGCTCTCGATAATTTTGAGTTCTCTTTTCGAAATGTTTAATAACTAGTAATTAATTAGCTCCATGAAAAATGTTTGAATATTGATGATGTTAATAGAGGTTCGATCAGTGTAGGAATGAAGGTATTGGGATGTCAAATCACTCACGTCACGAGCAGAATGGCAATGTGATGGTTATCCATGCGACCAAGCTGCTAAGCTGATGACGTTTTATGGTTTCTAATATACTTAATAATGAGTATAATTAAAACAATAAATGAGCTGAATGTTTCCCTACATTAGAACCATGCATGCTACTCAGAACTTGAGATTAATGCTCTAATCTTATATTCTCCGTTGTAGGGCATGCAGCGTGTGATTTATTGACTATCCATCATGTCACCTCAGTGTTCTCGATCTATATATGATGTAACTAATACGTCCAGTCAGATTAGTATTCTCTAATCTATTAAAGTTACTTTTGAAATGGGATTGAGGGTTATTATATATCCGGGCAAAAAAAAACACACCTAATGGAATTCAGGATTAATCTTAAACTCGAACGAGCTAACTAGCTAGTCTTCTCTCTACTAAAGACTAGCTAGTTGCGTCTTATGGTTATAAAAAGGACCGGATCGATGCAAGTAGAAAGAAAGTGGAGATCGACGTTGTCATATCAGGAATAAGATATATGTATAGCTGGTGCTCTGACTTCTGAGCTTGTTAATTAGATGAAGGGGAAGGGAATGGAAGACGTCAGGATGGCAAAACACTGCCAGATCTGGGCTTTTATGTCAATGCAAGAAGTTTGCACGCTCTTCTCAGTTCGATCATTCTAGAACAAAGAACGATCATATTAGTACGAGATAACAAGGAAGCAGTTCGAGTTACGTGCCCTGCAATGTCATAGATCATCCTTCAAGTGCTAGGAAACCTTCGAGTGTTTTACTCCCTCCGTATTTTAATACATGTCGTCATTGACTAGTCGCACGTTTAACCATTCGTATTATTTAAAAAATTTATGCAAATATTATTTATTTTGTTATGAATTGGTTTATTACTATATATATTTTAAACATGACTTGCATTTTTATATATTTGCATAAATTTTTTAAATAAGACGAACGGTCAAATATGTGATAAAAAGTTAACGACGACATATATTAAAATACGGAGGGAGTACGTTATCTTACTCACCCACAATTAATATGCTCAGTTCTTCTAAATTTAATTGATAGCCTGAACCCGATGAACCAGAGCACGAGTGTCAATGGCTCGATGTTCACTGGAATCACTTTTTCTGCCGACTGGAAATAGTAGAGAGGAAGTTTTTATGATCAATGGAATCAAGCGCAAATAGAAATTATACAGTGCTCACTTGGTCAATTACTAAAGTACTTATGTCCATGTAATATTATATCTTCAGTTATGATCGATGATTGATGAGCAAGTTTTTCTTCACTAACCTGAAGAATATTATTTGACCAATAAGATCCGAATGGGATTTGTCTGTCTTATGTCACATGTATATTTTTCCCAGGTAAACGGGCAGGAGTTATGCCGAGGATTATATTAAGAAGGAATAAAGAGGTTTACAAGACAAAAAGAACTCAGATCCTGATGCTGCAAAGGTAAGGCAATGAGCGCCGGCACCAAGATCAAATTATAAATCTAGGGCTATGTTTTGTTGAACGATGTCATCTGTTGGAAATCTAGTCAATTTTCAATATAATTTAATCCAGAAATTTAGTAAAAAAATAATCATCAGAATGATGTCACTAAGTAGATAATGATCTTATGAAAAACTATACATGTACAGCACCAAAAGAACACGATAACATCTATCATGTTTATGATGAAAGTAAGAATATCATACCCAGAGTTGAATGTAGACGATCTACTTAATCCGGCATGGTTGTCTCCTCCATTGCCTCCTCCTCTGTTGCCTCCTCCGTTGCCCGATCTATCACCAGTTCCATTGCCATTGAGCTTGTCGATCGTTTCATCGATTGCCATGAGGAAGAACCTTGAGCAGTCACGCGAAAGCGCTCCCCAAAAATTATATCACCCGTCTACCCGTACAGATATTCGCGACGCGGCGTTAGTTCCGGAGGCCTGCTCGTTGTAAGATCTTGTGTACGCAAGAACTCAGAATCGAGGATGAAGAAATTGCAATGCAAGAGCTTAAACTTCAAGAACAATTGTGGAGAGAATGAGAGAGTGACTTCTCATTTACCAAGAAGGAAGAAGTGGGAATGAATAGCTTCCTAATTGAGTTCTAATGACCTGTTTATAAAGAATAAACGCAGTCATTAAATCTCCAAACGTTTTAGAAGTTAAGACCTCTAATATCCGCCTACAATCGGACATTCCGGTAACATCACCGGACAGTCCGGTAAAATGGTTTTGTTCGTAACAGAGGTATTTTACCGGACATTCCGGTAGTTCTACCGAACATTCCGGTTGTTCTACCGGACAATCGACCAGACAGTCCACCGGACAGTTTGGTAAAAAAATCAGCATCCAACAGAGAGTTTTTACCGGACTATCCGATGACTTTACCGGACATTCTGGTGTAAGAACACTCATCCCCTTGGCTTATAATTTGTACTTTTGTGTGTCTTTGAAGTTTATTATTAGATTTAAATGGATCCAACCCTAATTAAATCCAACATCATCTACAGCTAGCGATATGCTACTCGCTGATAAGTCTGGAAATCATCATTAAAAACATGCATGTTTCTTTCTAGCCAAACATTCCACCAGATGGCGAAGAGGACGCCCATGATCACACTTCGGCGTGTCTTATGGATGATCGATTGTAGTCACCCACCAACCAGAGAGAGAGTTGAAGTTTGCGCCGAGGGGCATGTCTAAGACACCATAGGTTGTGCAGACTTGAAGGCTAACTTTCATAGTAAAAGAGGAGTCTTTGGCCAAGTGTTGCTAGATTTCAAAAGCTTCAAAGGGAGCAAATCCATTTCCAAGGTTATCTTCGGATTAGCATGCCCTCGGCTGTCAAAGCCTTTTCATGAAGGAGAAGCCATCCAAAGAATTGGTGCTTAGGTTCTGCTCTGGAATTCCAGATTGCCGGGAAATTTTGTGCGGTAAAGGAGCCCAGGAATTGGGCAGAGGTTTGCGAGAAGAACCAGCTCATTGATTTCCTCAATCGTGGTAATTTGCTTTAGAGAGTGTAACCAGGAGTTGTTCGAAAGTTCTGCCAAGATAGATCTCCCTTTTCAATGGGCCAGCTTGCTAGTATCCATTATAAATTTTGTTCTGGTATTTATCAGATTTTAAATTTGTTGATCATATTTATTGATTTTAGAATAAAAACATCATCTGCTATAGAGTTTGAGACTGATTGGTTGGTGTTATTATACCCACTGGCCATTGTAAACTGCAACAAATCCAGGAAATTAACAGGTAAAATGTCTGGTACTAATCGTCCTAGTGAAAATAAAATGTTTATATTACTTTACCATAATTGAACGTGCACCCGGTTCACAATTTCCAGTTTCCATAGTACTAGCAAAATTGGCCTCATTAAACCCAACGGACGACATGCTCAGTCCTGAAATCAACTGAATGGACCTTGATATCAAAACAGCTAACGGGCGACGGTCGCATGGGCTGGATCCACGCCATGCGTGTCTATTGCCATCCCATGCCACATGTCACCATCGTATTGGATGAGCGGGGACGATCCCGTTAGATCTTAACGGTGCCGTTACAATCTAATGGCGGCATCCCCTGCTAGTCGCTTCTTCGTCTCTAGCACCGGCTCTGTCATAGGCGGTGGCAGTGAACCTCGTCCCTTAGGGTTTTTGGAGGGTGTGGGTTCACCAGAAGGCTTAGAGAGATGACCGTAGTGATGGCCGGACTTGCGGGAACGGGTGAACCGCGAGGTGACAGTGACACGGCCAGAGTCGTAGGGATGGAGGCGGGGTGGTGGGTGGGTTAGACGGCAGGGGCGATCAAAGTCAACAGTAGCTTCGGCAATGCAAGCCATTGTAGCCAGAGACGGGGAAGGAGAGAGGGAGGGTGGGGTGGGGGTCGCCGGTAGGGACTCCCCGACGTCGTTGACGTCTTTCGGTACTGGCGAGCCCAGACGGCAAGACGTGGCAATGGGGAAGACGGCAGAAGGTGGAGGTGGAGGTAGGTGGCAGAGGATGAGGAAGGAGGAAGAAAGAGGAGACGTAGGCCAGATTTACGTGATGTCGTATTAGCCGTGTCCCTACGTACACCGTGTACGTAGTTCCCACTGACCCTTATTGTTGATCTGTACGTAGTTCCCACTGACCCTTATTATTAAGATCAACATTGATTGCTCTTGCAAAATGCTTATAAAAACGTCTATATATGTCTCACTCGTACTAACAAGGAAGAGAAAGAATAAATATTAAAAAAAAGGAAGAAAAAGAGCAACAAAAACAAATGTTTGGAGGGAGTTTCTGCATAACCAATTACACCAAAGACATTTCAGAGAGAGTGTATGTATATATAATACACGGGAATTGGAAGCATAGAGAAATTAGTCTTTAGTCGACTGGGATTACATTGGGCCCTGTGTCGCTGCAGATTATGATAGTACTGCATAAATCGTAGACCCAGCGTCAGGGCCAGGGATCGTGTCGGCCAGACTGGAAGTATAAGCAAGCTGTAATTCGTGTTGCTTTTTGATCTTCTGCTTCGATTCCACGTCACAGAATGAGGCACCGGTACAACCCAAAATGAAGAGCTACGGATCATAGTACTAGTTTTACTGGGCGCACAAGGAATTTGTTGAGTAATTTGGAAGTGATAAAAGGAATTAGTTTTGAGTTAATCTTAGAAAAAATTGGTTAACAGTCAACGATAATTGATTTGCAATTTAACTTAAGTTTTTTGAGAACTACTCCCTCCCTCTGTCCAAAAATATAAGCATTTATCAATTTCCGCACGTCACTTTTTGACCATCCGTCTTATAAAAAAATTATAGAAATATAAAAACAAATAAGTCATACTTGAAGTATACCTAATAATAAAACAAATCATAACAAAATAAATAATATATTCACAAAATTTCTAAATAAGACGGATGGTCAAACGTGACATCAAAAAGTCAACAAATACTTATATTTTTGGACGGAGTGAGTACACAATATAACGTGGACACTTATAACACACGCACACTCATCGTAGACCTTAGGTGCTACTGATCCTCTTGTAACCACTTGGCTACAGGCCTATTCGCATAGTTTAACTTAAGTTACAACATATATATTGACATGTCTTGCTCTTAGCCTTTGTCACGGCCCGAGGTTATTATAGGATAATCACCGCCGGGAGGATAGCTGGGTAGCGTCGGCCGTCGGCTACTAGAGATCAGATTTTGACTTAGGTTGGAAGAATAAACATGCATCTAGAGAGAAGTAGACTAATTATAATTATTCACTGATTAAGGATAACGGACACACTCTAGTACTTTTATAGATGGAATAACTTGGTCCTTAAGTAATACTCGATTTAATCTAATTTCTAATGGCCTACTCATAGGCCCCGACCATGCAGGAAGAGAAAGAGCAGCAAATAAAACAAATGTCTGGAGGGAGTTTTTGCATACCTAGTTGCGCTGCGCCAAACACATTCCAGAGAGAGTGTATGTAATATATGGGAATGGGAAGCATAGAGAAATTATTCTTTAGACGAATGGGATTGCATTGGGCCTTGTGTCGCTGCAGATTATGAGAGTACTGCGCAAGTGGTAGACCTAGCATCAGCACCGGGGATGGCCAGGACCCAGCGAGAACACAAACTTGATCGTGTTCTGACGACCTGGTTCCGGCGACGTCAGTAGAGAACGGAGCAAATATCCAGAGCATTAGTCCCGGATCAAATTAAGCCCGGGACTAAATCGTATTTTAGTCTCGGTTCGTATTACGAACCCGGACTAAAGATCTTCAGCCCAGCTAATAGCTAGGTGTCGGTCCTCGGAGAGGACTTTAGTCCCGGTTGATATTACGAACCTGGAGTAAAGGGGGACTTTTAGTCCGGGTTCGTAATACAAACTGGGACTAAAGGTCACCCGACCCTTTAGTCCGGGTTAGTATTACAAACCCGGACTAAAAGTCCCCCTTTAGTCCGGGTTGGAGTCACCAACCGGAACAAAAAGAAATGATAGCCACAAGATTATCTCTCTCCTCTCCTTTTTTAAAGGGAGTCTTTTCCACTTGCCTGTCTTATCTCTTCTCCTCTTCTTTCCTTCTCCTCTTCTCCTCTTTTTCCTTCTCTTCTCCTCTCGATCTGATCCTTCATCTCTTCTCCTCTTGCAGGCGCACGGCGGGGAGGAGGAGGCGGCGGCACGCAGGCGCGCATGCGGCGGGGAGGCCTAGATCTGCGCGCGCGCCGCCGGGAGGCACGTGACCTTGATCTGACACGCGGCCGAGGGGCGCGGTGGCGGCGGGGAGGGGGATGCGGAAGCAGCTGCGGCGTTGGCGCTCCTGTGTTTTCTTTCTTATTTTGTGAACTATTTTTGTGAATGTTGTACAATTTTTGATTGATTTGGGGATGATTTGGGATTGATCTGTGTGAATGTTGTATATCTTTTATTGATTTATATTGATTTATAGATGATTTGAGATTGATGCAAGCATGAGTTATTTGATGATTTTGGTGTGCACTTTTGTGAGGATTTGTAGAAAATAACAATAAAAAAATTACAAAAAAAAATAACTGGAATTGGGGATAGGGTGCCTGTTAACAACCGGGACTAAAAGTGGACTTTTAATCCCGGTTTTCAAACCGGGACTAAAGGGGACCCCTTTTAGTCCCGGAAGCTTAGTCCCGGTTACAAAACCGGGACTAAAGGGCTTTCCAAGCGGAATTAAAGCCCTTTTCTCTACTACTGCGAGGAGGCAGCGCGGCCAGACTGGGAGTATAAGCAAGTTGTAATTCGAATTGCTTTTTGATCTTCTGCTTCGATTCCACGTCAGAACGAAGCACCGGTACAACCCAAAATGAAGAGTTGAAGATGTTGAGTACTGAGCGAACAAGGAATTTGTTGAGTAATTTGGAAGTGATAAAATCATATCAAACCGTATATAGTTTTGAGTTTGTAATCTTAGTAAAATTGGTTAACAACGGTCAACGACAATCGATGTGCAATTGAACCTAAGTTGCAACAAATATATTGACATGTCTTGCTCTTAACCTTTGTCAAGGGTTGAGGCTAGCTATGACAGGATAATCACCGCCGGAAGGATAGCTGAGTGGTGTTAGCTACTAGAGATGGGATGTAGACTTAGGTTAGGGAGAAAAAACATCTAGAGAGGAGTAATTTTGATTATTCATTGCTTAATAATAGCAGGTATACTCCCTTTTATAGATGGAATGACTTGACTCTTAAATAAGACTTGATCTATCTATAATTAATGGTCTGCTCATGGGCCTCGACCTCTCGGTCCATGCCCATGACAGCCTTGCTCTCAAATCTGGCAGTGACATGATATTGACATTGTTGGATCACATGAAAAGAACATAAGCCTGGAAGGAATTGATTAAATTACATGGTTACAATTTTTTTCAACAGCATATGCACATAATAATTATAAGTTTTCTGCATTAGCTACTCAAAGTTTAAAAATATATAAAATTTTCTTCTTGAAAATTTTTCCTAACCAGCAATCTGTGCTTATCAATGAAGATGATATGTAATGTAGAAACATGAGGTACCAATTTTTTCAGCATAAAATTTTTGATACCTCCAATTACCTTAATATTTTTTTATAAGTCATTTGTTAAGAGGCGATCGATCATTATGAGAATCGTAGGTATAGGTGTGTATCCATTCTCCACGGAAACAATAATGTGTCAAGCCTGTCAAAAAAAAAATTAATGTGTCAAGCATACCAATTATTGGTATAGCCAATAATTAACTAACAATAAGGTTGGAACAGTGAAGAGGAGCCACACTGTCGATTTTTATTAGGAAGAAAATATGAGCGTATCCATGATTGAACACAAGACCATATAAGACCTTAGGATTGAATCATTGAAACCACACATATTTTTCACTGCATTAGCAAGTGCGCCTCCCCAATATTTAACTAACTGAATACTAGACTAGAGGCAAGGGATCAACAACTAATTGATGGATCGTTTCATCAACTCCATGTTATAATCGGAACTACTGGTCACTGCTGTTGATTAATTTCAAAATCTGCATAGTTAATTAACCAATCATTAACTGTGCAACACATCATTAATTTTGTTCTTAGTTTGCACTTATTCGCCGAGTGGACGGCATGGGCCGGCTAAGCTGGGCGTGAGGCGCGTTCTTCGGCTTTACCCGGGATCAGATGCAGCCGGCGCGCTCTGCGGCTAGTAGTGGCCAGGGGAGTTTGGCTCTTGATGAACAGTGCGTTTTCGGAAAATTAATTTCAAGATTTTTTCAGAACTGGAATTAATTTGACAGGATTTGAATAGATTTCAAATTTTAACTTTAACTTGGTGTGTTCTTAGGAATTGTGACAGATTGTTTGGATGGGAAGTTGGAGATCTTAAATTGTCATGATATTCAAAATTAAAACATGATCCGAAATTGGGATCTTAACACTGTTCAATTAATTTTTAATATAGAGTGCAGAAATTGATTCAACTTCTCTCTTGGTTTTTATCCATGGTTATAATATATACTAGCCTTCTGTCTAGTGAGTACAGCTACTACATCCTTCAGCTATAAGAGGACTATGAGCCAAGAGAGATCGATGCAAGTCGAAAGAATGGGAGAGATTTTGTCAACTTATCATTTTAAGAAGTTTTGATGGCTGGTCTATTCTGATCGAGTTCTCTCTTACAAGCTTCCAATGTGTTTGGTGAATGAATTAGAAATGAACGGTAGGCATCAGGATGGAAAATCGTTTGATGGATGAATGAATGATCCATGTCCATGGAACTAGTAGAGCCTAAACAAACGCATGTTCATTTCCACTGGGATTTTCACATGTCGTTCCCACGTTGTCAAACTTAGTCTTCCATGCCGTACTCATGCACAAGTACGTAAATTGGTTCAAATCCTCACTTGGTTTTTAACCATGGTTTTCAAATCTCACAATAGTTATCTCTAGTGAAGACCAACTAGTGGCATCCTAGGTTGTATAAAAGGATTATCTCTAATGAGGACTAACTAGTGGCATCCTAGGTTGTATAAAAGTACTTAGTTTCATGATTGAGTTACATCTTCTAATTAAAGTCCTAACTTGTTAGACGAATGGAACAAAATAAGAACCGGTAGGCATCAGGATGACAACGTAACATTACCTTAGTTACATGTGGTGGAAAAGAAAGATGTCTCGTATATCTAGTTGCATGGGAGAAATTTGTAGTGTAGATAAGGGAAGGGGCAATTAATTAACCCTACTTTGAAACCTAACTGCAGATTTGACCGTATTTTTATGGCTTTGTATTTTTGACCCCGCTCAAATTTATAGATGGGGAGTGACCCTAATCTGTTAAGTGAGATTGACGGTGTTAACTGAGGCATAAAGGAACATTTATACCCTTTTATATTTGATCCTACTTTGTCAATCTTTCTCGTATATTTGGCCTAATTTTGCAATGTGTTCTTTGTAACAAATATTTGACTTGTGTTTAACAGATTCGAGACACGTTTGACATATTTAATTGATATTTAACTAAAATTTAATAAATATGAATAAAATTTGAACTAAATTTGAATTAATTTTATTAAACTTTGTGGTAAAAAAAGTTTTGGTTAATTTTAACAAAATATTGACAGCATATTACCCAAAATCCCAAATTACACGGTGAAGTACAAATCATCCAGGGGAAGAACGGTAATAAATCAAAGTATGCTTTCACAATTCAGGAAGCACAGGAGTTGCTGTCTGGAGAAAGGGAGATAACAATCAAGAAGATTCAGAGAAGTCAGAACAAAGTTAGTCATCTGTTAGCTAACAAGGCGCGTGTGGAGGCCTTATCTCATGTCTGGCTTGAAAATTCTTGTAATATTATCCAACCCCTAGTGGGTATGGACAACACTCTTGAGTAATATATCTCCCATTTTCCCTCGCAAAAAAAAAGTACAAATACATGTTCATCTAAAAATAGCTCATAATCATGCATCTCCAAATTACATCATGTCCACGGAATCAGCACACAACCATGAGAAAGGCATAAACACCTAGATCAGCACATAAACAAAGTACGTAACAGTGATGTCTATTTCTAACATAAACACCAAGAATGCCAGTAAGATTCCGAACTTGCCCAATCCATTCGCCAGCAAAACACACAAGGGACAGCCCCTAAGTACCATCACTAAAGGAGGATACTAGTAATTAACCTTGACCTTGAGCTAGCTGATACCTATAGAATAGTAGTAGTAGATGACACCGAGAAATCAGGATATATAGGCGGATCACCATTATCACCATGAATTAGGAACGCATCTCCATAAGGTGCATGCTGGAGGAGCTCCTTCGTGATCTTGGCCATCTTCACTTTGACCTTATACTGCATCTTCATGTCAATCCACCTCAAATTAATTCTCCAGCTGTCTCTCAATTGCGACGGCTTGGTTGCCATCCAACCTAGCGAAAGATTTCCTGATAGCAGGCAGCTCCTCTACAAGCACATTGATTGATTTCCTTGGCGAGCTGTGGAAACTGCCTGCAGATCTCATCAGACGACCTCGCCGCCGGGGGACACAGGCCCGCGCAAGCCGAAGCGCCGCCAGCGGCCTACAGATAATATTGCTGCCAAGAAGAACGTATGTGTATTATCATGGGTACGAGTGGTACGTGAACTGGTGACACTAGTGTCGACCCAACGATAGTCAGTAAGAACAAAGAATTCGATCGACCAGAAGAAGATTTCCTGAAGAAAGTACAAACAAGTTATAAATTGGTGTTGCTTTTTCAACTGTTTTGATTCAACAGTCCAACCCAAAATGAAGATCTCAAAAATATATATGTAATTGCGACTGGTTGTGGTAGTGGTTTAGGGAAAAAAATAAACTAGTGTGGTAATCATTTTTACATTAATAAAATAATTTTTAATAGTTCTATAAATATGTACCAATGTGGCACGGAAGAACCACGACATAGTGATGTCGCATGGCAACAGTGCGACACCGGCAGCCAAAGCGGTAGCTATGTGATCATGAGTCACGACATTAGCATGATACAGATGTTACAATTTTTGGTGTGCATTGTCGCATTGTCAATAAGCAACATCAATAGCCATCTCGTATTGATTTGCACGGTGTAAATGCAGGCCATTTCGCCGTGTCATGCCGCCCTTGTCCGATACCGCTCCATGCCATGCGGCATTGCGCATCCTAGAATTGTTTTATTCTCTTCGTCTTAAAATATAAAAAGCTATACCAGATGTGACATATTCTAATGCGATGAATCTAGATAGGATTCATGTCCAGATTCGTAGCACTAGAATATGTCAGATCTAATACTAGGTTTTTTATTTTTAGACGGAGTTAGTAGTTGATTTTATCAAATTAATACTAACTCCATCTGCCGGCAGGCGGAGGGAAACAGTGGCACTAGGTGGGCAACAACAGGCAATGGAGGTCGGTAGGCAGCGGATCCGGATTTCTAGCTTGCTTAATTTCAAGCCAGATTACGAGTCGGCTTATTCTTTTTTAAAAAAAATTCCCCCACCCATTTGTGCCAGTTGTAAGAAACCAGCACACATATGTTTGTGCCATTTGTATTGAACTATTTTGTTGTGGTTCTAATCCTGTGATAATGATTTTATTGCCTTAGCATTGTAAAGTCGAAGGCTTCTTCTCAGTAACCGTACGTCCGTACGTGTTGTCGATCGATCACTCTAAGACAAATACATTGTCACTATCTTAATAAACCTTGGCCGGCTTCTCTTCACTGGCCCAGAAAAAGGTTAATTTACCTAACCATCATTGAACGTGTTTCCCTGTCCTCACTTTCTAGTTTTCATAGTACAAGCAAAATTTGCATCGTTAAACCCAACCGCTGATCGACATGCATGCTCGGTTCTTGTGAAATCGACGTGTGCAGTTCCACGTGTGAAATTCAATGAATGAATTTGAAGAGTTAAGTGCCGATATGGTGGTAGGTTGAAGAGTGAAGATTAACTCCCCACTGAGATCCATACTGTTAAGATCAACATTAACTGCTCTGGTAATTAAAATGACTTATAAAAACGCCTGGATATGTCTATCACTCTTACCAGCAACGAAGAGAGAGAGTGGAGGAAAAACAAATGTTAGGAAGGAAATAATAAGTAGACCATGCATGGAGGAAGATTCTGCATGTCTAGTAGTTGCATGAGAGACATTCTAGAGAGCGTAGGTAATGGGAATGGGAAGCAGAGAGAAATTGGTCTTTAGATTACTGCCATTTGATTGGGCCTTACCAGCATATCTCTGCAGATAATGCAGCCGTCACGGAGGACATACTTGTTGTACTAGGGGTAGCTTTTGGAACCCCGTGTCGAGACAGCAATGGCTATTGGCTAGCAGGAACAGCGTAAGAACCCAATTGTATCGATCACGGCCCAAGCAGGATAGTCAGCAAGGCCATCGAAAGCGAGGAAGCTAGCAGTGACCAGACCAGCCGATCGACCAGTGGAGATTGAATGAAGAAAGTACAAGCAAATTGTAATTGGTGTTGCTTTTTCTTCTGTTTCGATTCCACCTCGGAATGAGTCACCTGTCCAACACAAAATAAAGAGCTCAAGAGTATGTAACTGGAACTGGTACTTAGTACTCCCTCCATAAAAAATTATAAGGTTTATTTTGTTTCGTTAGGACAAGAGTTTAACACATAAATTTTCTATTAAGATATCATTTGTGCAATGAGAAAATATCTATACTATAATGGAGCAACTTTGTTGCATTCATAAAATCCTGACCATCCAATCGCCAGATCAACATTTCAGATCTGTCACACGATTCATCCCGCTATCCCGTCTTCCATTCCGCAATGCGTCGGATTTCCTTTCCATCTCGCGATGCGTGAGTTTCCCACAGATCGCGCCCTCCGCCCGCTCCCCTTGCTTTTCTTGCGGTCCACCCTATCTGCATGCGAATCATTAGCGGCACAGCAACGACGAAGCGGTCGGCTTTGAGGATCCAGCGCCGCCGGCGCTCGGACGGACCGCATGCGGTGGCGAGGTTGTAGCGGCAGCTAATCCGGCGGCAGCGGCGGCCGTCAGGCGGCACGATGTAAGCAAATACATGTGAACGTCAAGCAAAGCACAGGTCTGCGAGAGCAGGTCATTTTTCCTTAGCAGTTAATTGCAGGTCTCGCTTTGTTTTGTATCTTACAACGACTGGTTCTTAGAATTTGGTGTAATCTGACAACCGGCGCGACTCTTGTGTGCCCGCTGCTCCCCAAAAGTTCAAGTCAGTATTCGATGTGGCAGTTTAGCTTCCAATCTCTGCTTCCTGATGCTATCTGCTCAGAAAAATATAAGGTTCACTTGATCAATACGAAGTAGATTGGTTTTGGTTGAAGCAAAGCTGCTGTCTGCTCCTAACTTTGAATATCACTTTGATTTCTGCGGAACAATCATGCCCGTGTTCTTGAGTGTACATGCTCATCTACAGGGCTTGATGTTGTATGCTTTGTACATCACTTCATGAGCAGGAGCTATGGCTCGAAAAAGGAATATATATCAGCATAGAATTACATGGTTTGCTTTTTTTTACTGTCTTGTGACAATATGGACCTGAACTTGATATATATCTGATTGTGAGCTATAAGTTTATATGTATGACTTTTTTTGTCTAATTGGTCTGAAATGAACGACATCATTTCCTGTCAGAATAAGTTCACTGAAATTGGTATATTGGTTCAATACCACAGTTTTTAATGGTTTTTCACATCGATATTGCCCAAGATTTTCAGATACAAACCTAAAGTTTGTGATAGTCTTGAATAGACGTTGAGTTTGATGAATAGTCATTCATGAAAGAAAAACAGTATGCAAATTATTTTTCTCTAGAAACAATTAATATGAAAATTTAAATTGCTCCTTTGGTTTATTTCGTTTGCAACGTGGATTCCACGTGCACGCTAACTAGTAATTATAAGATAGCACTTTTGAATGTGAATCTAACAACATCAACTTTATGTTATAAAAAAAACTTTTTATATAGAAATTATTGGACAAATTCGTGTCTAACCAAATCAAATTACGCCCGATAATTTGGAATAGAGATTACTAATTTAATTGGGCATACAAGGAATTTTTTCGTTGATTTGGTAATTCTAAAATAATATTCAACCATACCTTTATTTTTTAAAAGTTTGTGAGTTTGATTTTCCCAAATTGATTAACAACGGTCAATGGCATTGTTTCAAAAGGATTTGTATACGATTGAACTTTAGTAACAATTGGTATATTTACATGATATTGGCATTGTCAGATCACATGAAAAGAGTATATTGGTGTAAGCCTGGAAGGAATCGATTAAATTGCACGGTTACCATTTTCTATTTTTCTCCACAAAATGTGCAGACAAGAGTCATGAGTTTTCTATATCAGCTACTCAACGGTTTTAAATTCTCTACTTGAAAATTTTTCCTAGCCAGTAATCTGTAATTCCCAATGAAGATGATAATTAGTAATGGAGAATATTTTGCAATCCTTGTGAGGTCACTAATTTTTATTATAAAGTTCGATACCTCCTGTTACTTGAAATTTTTGGTGTAAAATCACCCTAGTAGTTTTTTAAGAAAGGATAAATCGTTATGAGAATGATGCCTAACCACACTCCATATAGAAACAACGTGTATAACATACTAATAAGCTTACTTATTGCTAGATCCAGCAACAAATTTTAAATAATTAATTGACTGGGTAATAGAGTAGAGAGATAAGGAATCAATTAATTGAGCGTGTGTTTGCACAAATTTCATGCTAATAGGAACTTGTGTTGCTGCTTTGACTAATTTCGACAGTTGCATAGTGCATGAACCATGGGTTAATTGAAGGGTTCTCTTACGGTATTCAATATTAGTCCTATGTGGAAGTAGTATGGATAAAATATATTCGTTAATTTGTGTGATTATTATAGTAATTGATCTATTAATTAACTTAATAAATTATTCACCACATCATCGACTCTAAATTTGAAATTCACATTATTTAGCTTCTTGCATAGTGATGGTCATACAATTAGAACCGTCATTTCTATATAAATGTTCTATACTATTGCGTACTATAGGTGTATACTACCGTATAATAACCACTAGTGTAATTTAATCTCGACCGTTATCCAATAGTGTAATTGACTAGTATACACTAGTATTGGGTACCGTAAAGAAGCCCTAATTGAAACGGAAAATATCCGGTGCAACCATCAAATAAGTAAAACCCGTGAAAAGTGGACCTAAAGGTTTTGTAATTTCATTTTGTTACTTGAGCACATCATTTTGTTGTTACCTGTTACAACTTGCCTACTAGTCGAAATATATTATCGCTAAATATGTATATATTGTTGTACCATTAAAGGTCCGACGCCAACCGAACTGAATATGGACTAAGCTCATATATATTAAATCGAGTCAAATAGAGAATACAGAAATTGGTGCAGAGTTAACCTCCCTCATGTTGACAAGGGTTAAGATTCGAGCTACTAACATAGCCTTCTCTCTCTTGTCAAGGGCTCAAGGCTATTTATTTGCATCCTTCGGCTATAAAATGACGCCCATGAGCTAGTAAGAGAGATGAAAGCACAAAGAAAGGAGAGATGTTGTCAGATGTTGAAGTTTGATGGCTCTGCGTTCTCTCTTCGAATTAAACTACTAGGAAATTGACCTTTTGCAACGAAAAAAATCGTTCCATAAACATGAAAATCGTTGCAATAGCCACCTATTGCTATGATTTTGAAATTGTTGTTGGCCGTGGCAATAAAACCTGTGGCATTAGATTATTGCTACAATGTAAATTTTGTGGTTATAAATACGTATATTGCCACAGAATACATGTGGCAATAAGATATATAACACCAACTAATATCATGGCATTAATTTTTATTGCCACGGTATTCATGTGTTGCATTATTTTTTTTCTTACTGCAACGGAATGGGTTGTGTGGCAATACTTCTTATGGCCACAAAACTGTCGTGGCAATACCTTTTTTGACAAAAAAAATAAATTCTAGCAATATTATTAGGTACCATAGGTCATTGTCATAAACATTTATATAATAGTAATACAATTATTAATTGATCATTGCATATCACGGACATGCACATGAAAATTCCATTCTCACCCAAGAAACACATTAACGATATATTTGAACTCGTTATAAAAGCATTAAAATTTCATAAGTGGCATACAGAAAAGTCAAAATCTACATATTTTTACTATTTTTACATAGTGATCTCTACACTAAGTAAATCTGTTGCTCTCAAATTAATACATGTCATCCCCATGAACACTGTTTGCTACTTTGCTAGAATCACTTTATCAAGACTTGATTCAGTCAAACATTTGTACGTTGAATTCATTGTCTCACTCAATCATCTGGAGATTAAAAGATGATCCAATATAAATGTGCCATATGGAGGAGAAAGATCAAATTTTAATGTTTCATTAATTATATTACAAAATCACAAATTGAATAAAAGACAGGAAGAAACCTGTGGCGGCAGAGATGTAAGCTCGATCAGTGCTAGTGGTGAGCTGGTGGCAGCCCCTCAATCAAGTGTGGACTACAGCACAAGAAACCATCACCATCTGCACATTGTCCATTAGTTATTTACTGACAATACAATACACATGCATCAAAACATAGGGACCTAGACCACAATTGCTCGAAAAATTAAACAATCTAAGAGCAGCAACCTACAATTAGAAAAGATATATGTAGACAGAATATGAAGTCACTCAATGCACCAATTCACTGTAAAGCCATTTCTCACTCTTCTTCTTTTTTTTTTGCATTTTTATTGTTGACAGATCAGATACACACAGATCGATGGAAATCAAGTAAATATTATGTGCACATAAATTGCTTGTCTAGCTTCTTGTTCTGTCAACTGAATTCAGGCAGTAAACCTAATTAGCTGTCATGGTTGAACAACATTTAATATTTATTTGTGATTAAAGCATAATCATGTTTTGATAAAAATGTATGGTCAAATAACATTATAGTAGCCTGATTTGCCTAGTAAGTCATATAGTACATCAGAAGAGTTGTAATTTATAGTTCAGGCAGTAAACCTAATTAGCAGGGTTGTTTGCAGATCTCATCCGGGTCATCCCTCATTAGCCTAGAAAGTTTTATTTTTGCAACGAAATTGTAAAATATTGCAACAGTTCATATCGTGGTAACACAGGACGCTATTTGCCACAGGAAAAATAGAAGTGTGGCAATAGAATTATTTTTATTGCAATGATTATGTTTTTGTTGTGATAAATCCATTATATTGCAACGGTCTCTTAGAATATTGCCACAACACCATATGGTGGCAATAAGGACTTAATTATTACAACAAAAAATAAAATTGTTGCAAAGTTAAACTATTGCCACAACTCATATATTGTAGCAATATATTCGTGGCATTAAATACTTTTTCCTGTAGTTCCTACTTGTTAGATGAATGTGAAAAGAATGGTAGGCATCAGGACGGCAGAACACTGATCAAGGCTATCCCTGGTCTAATAGATAATTCATGCATGCCCATATAACTGTCAAATTATTAGAAGATGTGAAAAAAACTGTGTGCACCCAAAATAACACATTCCTCTGGAAGGGTGAGAAACCGGAAAATGTCATACACCAACCAGTTCAACCCAAAAGCCTAAACTGGAAGAAAAAGATGAGCAATTCACTTTATATACTCCAACACTCTCCCTCACACGAGACATCCTCATGTCTTAAGCATGAAATATTGGAGTAGGCTGCAATTATTTTATTTAATTGCGTGTTAGCCAGGATTTGAACTCGAGACCTCTAACTTTGATACCATGTTAGTTGATACACTGACCAGTTCAACCCAAACATTTAAGTATTTGCCTGCAACTCACAAGTGACCCTTTTAGGAAGAATCGAAGAAAAACTAACCTGGTATGGAAAGGTGGAAGTAATGTTGAGACATATACATATCTCTCTCTCATTATCATTATTGTATTATCGTTTTTCTCAAGAGAGTAAATATTGAAGGTTGATCGATGGACAATTGGACATTATATGCCAGGAAAATTAGTGAGAGTTTCAACCAAAAACAACACCATGCGAGCTAATTAGAATTGGAGATAACTGCTCTAATGTAAGCTTCTCATAGCAAGTTTAATAGTGGAGCTAACTTATTAGCTACAAGCCAAATTATAGCTAACATGTATGATTGACTATAAGGTTTGCTTTGATTTTCCCTACTATCTCCATGCATTGATTAGATTTGAGGTCTATGTATTGAAGGTATGATTGACTATAAAATAATATTAACCATTGGATCTATGTACTTATATTGTCAAATATTTTGGAAAGGTAGAAATTTTGAGGGTCCAAGAGAAAGAAAACTATGAAGGGGTAAATAGCGTGCGAGCGATGGAAAAGAAATAAACTGTCTGATTCTGTCAAAAAAAATAAACTGTCAAAAAACATTGAGTAGTGGCAATGTTTGGCACATTTAAGATCAATGCCAGGATTTGTCTTATGCCCTTAGCAATCAGATGGTCTGTTACTGAAATACAAAGGTCAATGTATATAATCCCAATCTTCAGTTAGGATGACCCAGCTACTTCTTGTTCACTGGATGGTTCTGACCTGGAGATCGCACTGGTCAAATGAGAACGAAACTGATCTTTCTAATGCAACATATCTGTTTAATTATTTATCAGAAAGGCTTAACATTTCTCGTATGGTGTGTTTAACTATTTGTCTTTTCTGTGCATGGCCAGACGTACAAGAACAGACAGTGCATGCATGTATATGGGGTACTTATTTTAATTTTGCTCTTTCCTATATTGCAGCTAGGGAGCTAATTATGGAAAAAAAATTTAACATTTCATTATACCTCTGCAAAATTATAGGTTTTCATGGTCTCAAAAAAAATGATAGGTTTTTCATTGGAAAACTCTTTGTTCAGAAAAATGCCACAGGAGAATCACATGGCTAATGTAAATGTCCCTCATGTATTAATATCATACTGGGCTATGATAGCCTGATCATGCTTTTCTTCCCACTATTAATGAAATAATCAATATTGTGCATACATATTTTGCTTATTCATTTTTATGACAGAATCATAGATTTAATGTAACTAATTAAGATACCCCCAAGCTACTATGGCAGATCCACATATGTTCTGTGATCAATGAATGAAAGTGAATAGTGAAGTGCAGATGGTAGAATTGCAGAGTAACTGACCACCGACCCTTGTTAAGATCAAAACTGATTCCCCCTGTAAAATGTCTCTCTCTTACCTGCAAGAAAGAGAGAGAGCATAAAACAAGTGCTAGCAGGGAAGCGGAGCCTTGTGGGGAGTTTCTGGATGCCTTTTATCTGAGTTGTGTTTCTACTTTCTAGAGTGTAAGTATGGGAATAGGAAGCAGAGAGAAATCGATCCCTAGACACGAAGCGACATGTTGGGCAACATCTGTATATTGCTGGAGGTTAAGTTCATGCTAAAGAGAAAATGATGCTTGTATTTTCTTCCATGTAAGTTTAGGGGAAACCACACTGCAGGTGGCCTATAGAATGAAGTTGACACAAAGACAAGATATATATTGTTTGATAACACAAACGGAAAAACATGGCAGCTCTAAGACTTAATCAAGAGAAACCATGATGTTTGCTTGTTTTCCTCCAAATTAATTAATTCCTATAAGATGGTCAATTCCATAAGAATTATAAGTTGGATTTGGCAGACCTATTTCTTTGTTCCAATGGACTATACAGGAATTTCTTTTTTTCCCATAGGAATCCAATCATCCAAAATAATTCCTCTACTTCTCTTCGTTCCAAAGGAGCATAAACCACATCAACTCATCAAAAGGTTTAAAGGCTACCTTGAAATGTGGGAATGAGAAAATGGAGGAATAGGAAAACACGGGATTTTGATAGGAATATAGATGAAAAGGAGATTGCAAAACACACAAAAAAAACATAAATGGTTGTTTGGAGGAAGGAATATCAAAGTGGTGCCCTTGTCAGATTGATCTTGTGTTCTTTGAGCTTGTGATTATTTCCAGTTTCTGCACTGTTGTGAAATTTCAATCAACAATGGTTTTTAATCTGAATTTGTCATTGGTTTATCATATTTATAGTAGCAAATATTGATCAACAATTTTTTTTCTATTGTATCATTGGTTGATCAAAATTTGTGGTTCCAAATTGATTTTCATTAAGTTCGAACTCTTCTAGCTAAAACTCCCCAGTTTCATCGAGGTTGTTAAGTATTCTTGGGATACGGAAATTCTGGCAACTAATCCTTTCAATATTACCTGCCTAAAACTACTCCAGCTTGCACGTGACTTGAAAGATGGAGCTCCGCTCACATCGTTGACATCAACTTGCAAATTGTTGTTGCAAACGAGCTAATCTTATAGTTGGATATTGCCCAGGAATCCAAACAATTCTCTCCCGAGGAATTGGAGACAAAAGCCTACCTGAAAACCATAATTGTTGGCTTGGCAGTTCTGCAAGAAATTCACATCAAGCAATGGTCACATATGACCTGGTTAAAAGATGGGGATGATAACTCCAAACTTTTCCACTTGAAAGCCAACTCGTTCAAAACTCGGTCAAACCGCTACATCGGACTATTGAAACAACTAGGCAACGGACGTCCGGAGATTTGCAATTCTCCGGACGGTGTTGCATTGTATGTTAAACAAATGTTGCAATGTTTCACTGCTCGAAAAAAATGTTTGAACAAAAATCATTTCTTATGTTTCACAATTTGGTTATGAAATGTTCTATTGTGTCAAAATATGTTTCAATCTAACTGCAACATGAAAGAAGGGGAGCGCAACATCTGATAACCAATATGTGCAACATCAAAAGAGAGCAAAAAAATAACTTGGTGTAACTTAAAAAAGAATGTGCCACAACTTCACAAATTAACTTATGAAACATCAGGAAATCAACAATTGAAACATCAAATAGATACTTACTGCAACATCTTGAAATTAACCTTGCAACATCAAAATTACACGGCCACCTGTGCAACCGATCTCACTTTGTAGGAGCCAGCAGCCGCCATAGAGAAGCTCATCTGGGAGCCGCACCACCGGGAGAGAAAGCACCATAACCATGGAGGAACTCTGTTTCATGCCCCACCATGGACAAGCTCATCATCTAAAGCATTTCCACTCATAGATTAAAATTACAGTGAAGCAATTCCCTACCGAGAGTGCTAGAGCTCCTTGTGCCGCCTTCCTTAGGCCTTAGGGGGGGGCTCCATTGTGGAGCCGCCAACATAGGGAAAAATCAGAGCCTTCCCATATACCTGCCCGGGTTTGCCAATCCACATTAGAAAGCTGAAGAAAGTTGACTACACGCCCCTCATTGACAAAATTGGATCGAGAATACTTGGATGGAAAGGTAAATTCTACACTTCGGTAGCGAGAAACACTTTAGTCAAATCTGTCCTCACCTCTATGCCGATCTATCATCTCACGGCCATCAACTCCTAATTGGGTCGTCAAGAAGATCAACTGCTACAAAAGGGCCTTCCTTTGGAAAGGAGACGACCCACAAAATGTCAATGAAGGCATCTGTATGGTTAATTAGGAAAGCCGTCCAAAAAGGCTCGTGTGCTAGGGATCCTTGACATCCAAAAATTCCCACGTGCTCTTTGCTTGTGTTGGCTTTGGCTAAATTGGACAGGGCAGGCTCTGAGTTGCCTTGCGATGAAACCAATCTCACTTTTTTTTCTAGGTGGCCACCGGAAGATGATCCCCTAACATAAAGTTAGAGGGACTCCATCCCTATAAGTTAGAGGAACATGGTCTGTGCCACCACAATTACTTTGGGAGATGGCAAGCTAACTACCTTCTAGAAAGACAATTGGCTCAATGGAATCTGGCCAAAGGATGTTGCACCGTCTCTCTTTAAATTGGCAAAGGAAAGAACAGACTGGTCGAAACAGAACTCACACATAGCAATTGGCTAGCCTCCTTCAGACAAATAGCATCCCGGGACAAAATAAACAAACTTGTGGCTATTGGAAATTTGCTTTAGGAGATCAACCTAGCTACAACCTGGTGTGCCTGACAATATAAGAGGAACTAGAATGAAAACGTCACCTACACAACCAAAAGCGCCTGTGAAAACTAGTTTCAAGATTCTTTCCAAATCTTGAACTTCAAGGTTCTTTAGAAGGCACGAGCAAAACCAAAACATCTTTTTTTAGGCTGGCAAATTCTGCATCAAAATACTCTCATAGCTGAAAACATCCTCATCTGACATTGGCCATGCAACTGGATTGTTCCCTCTATACTAAAGCTTTTGAAGACACCAACCATCTCTTCACAAACTAAACCTTCACCAGACTTGTCCTCCATCTGATAGGCCTCTGGACAGGTGTAGACCTTACTTTGCAATCAGAACTCAACGAATGGTGGTCCTCGCTTGTAGAAACCACCCCAAAAGAGAGAAGGATCAAGAATAACTCCACTCTTCTAACCTCTTGGTGGCATATTCGGGTTGAGAGAAATAGGCGTCTTCCACATGAAAGTGATCTCTGCACACTCGGTGGCTCACCTCATCAAAAAGGACCTGGACTTGCTAACACTGAGTTTTGAGCCTCTGTAACTTTTTTTGATTAGTCTTTCTCTCGCTGAAGTCCCCTATGTATCTCGTTTTCTTATCCCTCTCCTTCATTTCTTTTTTAGCTCTATTTGAACCTTTTCGTTTTTGTTTCTATGACTTTTTACTCCTAATATATTTCAATAGAACTCATGACGTCATTTCCTAAAAAATTAATTTTCATTTGAATCTTTTCTATCTGATTCGAAGTTCATACTCTTCTTTTTTGGAGCAGTGAATATACTTGTTTGGAAATGCAAATCAAGTCTTTGCTAGAACCTGAATTCTAGCACCAAACTTTCGGTTCTTCCAAGTACCAAACAGATCAGCAGTTATAGGGGATATCTATTTCGTTGGTATTTTTTGCTAACAAAGTATACCAGTGTTTTTCTTTACACGTGAGAAATAAAAACTGCAACGGCCAAGCAGGCCCTCATGAATGAACAGTCAATCCATTTTAACAGTGCCTTGCATACAGTCTCATATGCTGAAGTCTCTTCCCTTGATAGTACTTGTAGTTGAAAGAAAAATGAATTGATATTGGCTGCACTAATAATCAGGTGATGCTTTTGTTAGAAAGTTGAGACACAACACAGATACGGATTTAACGTGAAAACACTTGCGGGGAAAAACCACGTACACTTGCCGGAGATTGAGCCCCGACAGCGGAGGTCCTGTGGGTCCCCCTTTCTCTCGTAGAATTTGGTTTGGAGGGGTGCAACCAAAAGACTGTGTTGTGACTGGACAGATGGAATCGAACTCCAAGAGATCAAGAACATAGAATCAATCGAAGATGGTAAAGACACTCAAAGTTATGCAAGTTCGGGCCACCGGTGAGGTGTAACACCCTACTCCTATTTAAGTCATATTAGCTAGGGGGAAAAACAACCATCCCCGAGGCCTCGTCCCCCTCTTAAGGTTAGGGTTCTTCGGCTGACTAGGGAGTACAATGTGAGAGTATGTGAGCTGATTATGATGAGCGAGAGCGTTACCTATGGCTACTATCCTAATCTCCAAATCAGCCAACAACCAATCGGGTAAATTAAAAGCTGCTCCCCACTGAAGCTCCTACAGCGTTTTGGGGGTGGCGTGCTCATCAATGGAGCTGTCCACGTCGCCCCACGCGCTCTGAGGAGGATGGATTTTCAGCGCTCTCATGCGGCCGCGCACGCCGGCTTCTGGCCGTCGGATCGCCTCATGTGAACGGCTCGGATCAACTTGCAGCGCGTGCTAACCCTCTCCGTCCCACTCCAATCACCAGTCCCGAAACCCTAGCCGCCCCCTTCCTCCAGCACACTGACGACTCCCGAGGCTCCAACTGCGGCGCTGCCTACGTCCTCAACCCCTTTCCGCCGCCGAAAATCCCAACCGTTGTCTCCCGTCCCTCCCCCTGATCGCAGCGCGGGCCTCGTCACGACGTCCGGCCCCATGCAGCCACTCCATTGCTTCCTCCTTGGCCCTTACCGCGCCATCTGCCTCCGTCCTTCCCGGATCTAGCAACAGGGTGTTTGATTCAACAGGGAAGTGCTTGGGTTCGATGACAAGACAGTTGATCCAGCAACACTACTCCCGGTCCCGGCTGGTGGTGTGCTTTACCGGCTTTTACCAAGCGGCGGCTGTTCCTATTTGTAGCCAAGATCACTTGTATAATATATTGTGTACCACTTTGATTTTTGTATAATCCTTTTGCATGAGGTGTGTCGTTACAGAATAGCCACCAGAGAAACGCAAGGATGCTCTTACTTCAGTGTTTTTTTGCAATCATTGTCTTGTTATTTTTTGGTTGCTATTATGAGAGCATTTAAGTGTTTTATTTTTTTAACCTTACTATGACTAGACTTTGCAATTTACATTGACTTTTCTACTGACAATATGTTGCAATATTGCTTGGTTTATTTCTTAGCAGTGATGTAGACAGACAAACAAGGAAGCCACAATATGTTTGTCCTTCAGGAATGTAAAACACCTCTGATTAGTACTGTAATGAACTGAATAATGGGGGTAGTAGTTCACTATGTGCTGGTGGGGTTTAATTCTTATTTTGCATTTCTTAAGGCCTGTTCTTCTAACTGACTGTCTATTGCATGATTATGCAGGCTTTTCTGAATAGAGAGGACATGTAGGCCTTTTTGAACAAAGATAATAGACGATATTGACTATCAGCTTGCTGGGTTTATAGCTCGGAGAAGCTATTTGCTATTCAGTTAGAAGCAATTGATCAACAGAGTCATCTTATGAACATTTTGAATAGCCCGTTTATGTATTGCTACAAGCTATGCTGGTAATTTTGTTTGTACTATTGAATGTATTAGGATTTGTGATCAGATTTTTCAAAATTTCCGACATGTATCAACAACTTTGCAATGCTCCCAATATTGATCATTCTATGAAATAATGACATCTAACCAGCCACTATTTGTGTCACATATGTTATATACTCACTGTCAACAATGATTATGCCCTATAGTTGTTACATCTAAATTTGGCCAGCAAAAATATAGATCCTTTGTTTGCTACCACATGCTTATCCTTTGCCTTCAGTTATAGGATTTGATATTTTTCATCCACTATGTAAATGGAGCTACCTTGACAGAGGATTTGGATTTCAGACTTGACTGCAACCATCACTGCAAAGCACACATCAGATACCCTGTATTATGCCTTGAACAAGACCAATTTTGTGAGGTGAAAAATGGTATGGAACTGATGGCAATATGTCTTTCATCGTTGCCAGTTCTTTGACTAACAGATAGCACCCATTTGAATAAGCTTTTTTTTTTCTGTTTGATGCAGATTAGCACAATAGAAGTTTTTCTCAAACTAGGCACTACAAAAAAAAGTGCAACTTTACTCGTTTTACAGAAATACCAGAATCAGTTAGGCCATTCGGCCTTTCATTGAGTTAGGAATTTTACTTACAGCTTGCACGTATTTTGACATCCATATTATGGTTGAGTGTTTGACACTTTTTATTTTGTGCATCCATAGACCCTACAAAATCTTCGCAGCCATAGACACTTGACAGAAGTTGGAAATGACTATTGCAGGCTGAAGCCAAAAATGGTGACCCCTGTGTTTGGCATGGATTAATTGTAAGGATCAATGCCATGTGTAAGTTTTTTTAAGAAGGTGGGGAAGAGGGTAAATACCTCCGGGAAAGATAATTGATAGGGGGATCTTCTTTGGCATTCCAATACCATTTGTATGAGGACATAGCTTTATTAAATAATTGAGAACATTTCATGAGTCTACAAATGGACTGTAACAGCTACTGGACTAAATTCTCTAATCTGGGGAGGCTATCAGATTAATCTGGACCTTGGTTTTAAAAGGCCTCCTTGCCCACTTTATGTACTGTGCTACTGCTTTTAAATCAAATGCCTTTCCGCAAAAGCTTATATTGGAGCTGCTAATTAATATTGAAGTTTCACTTTTGTTGCTTAGCAAATATAGTGTTTTAACATGGGGGCGACATGTTGGAAACAGGTAGCATAACCCAGATTCAATTAATCCGTAATCCGATTAGATTCTTCTAATATGTCTGTACTATAGCTCAAAATGTATGGAAAACTGTGGCTCTCTTCTTTTTTTTTTGTCTGCGCCTTTGATGTTATACATATGTGGGTTTTCAAAGTTTATAGGTGGTTTTGGATAGATTCATTCATAGTAATTTTGCAAAATTGTGCTGGTTAATTTGAGAAAAAAAACTCCCTCCGTCCTATAATACAAGAGATCTTTGCTATACAAATAGTACGATATGTTGTGACTTGAATCTTCAATGACATAAAATCGCTGACCTACGATGAAGTGCCAACTGATAGGGCGCGCAAGGCGCGCCTAAATGCCTAGTTTTTCTATTAGGACTAGGCCTTCCTTTTATATCCTTCTCCTGCCTTCCTGGACGACACTTGGCAACCAAATTAAGGCAGCGTCCTAGAGCCATGTGGCGTGCATGGCAGTCCTCTGACGTCACATGGCGCCCATGCGCCTCCCCGGGATGAGTCACCCGGTCCGCCCGTGGGATGACTTGCCCTCATGGTCTTGTCCACCGGGCAAGGTGGCAACTGGCAACGCTTCGGAGTGGCCTGGCCAGCTCATCGGCTTTGCTGTCGATGGGGGGATGGATGTCACCTCCCTAGACCAGTAGGGGCCAATGCACGGGTGCATTGCGTTGATTGATGTTTAATTCATTTGAAAAGCTCAATACAGAAAAAATTGTAAGCACAAAACTGTTTTTTTTTCAGCGCCATGAACAACGCACTGAAATTAGACGCCCCTGGTGTCCTTAATTTGTTTGCAAATCACAAGACGGTGACCTTTGGTGAGAAACCGAAGAAAATCCATTCCAGATATGCAAAGGTGAAAATAATGATGAGGAAAAAGTTGCATGCAAATCATTATCAACCTTTTTTTTCCAGTATCAATAATATTGGTGGTTAATTTTCCTCGAGAAAAAGAACATTGGAGGTTGATCGATGAAAAGTCTGCAAGCCCACGTTTTTCACGCAGATGCTTGCGAGCTCCTTCTGTTTGCACTTAACATGCATACTTCTTAATTTGATATATGCATATATTTATATTATACGTTGCTACAGGTCAATGCTTGCTGTCACTTCATTAATTCCATGGATCGTCACAAGGCTAAGATTGAGAACAATATAGTGCCGGTCACACGCTACTAGATAGAAATGGTCATCAATGTTTAGTTTATTACTAGCTTTATTTTAGTTGGGATACTCCTATAGCAAGTAATATATAGAATAGCCTATATAATAAAATGGGTATCAAGCCTGATCTTTGATCCGCAAAAGGTATATTCTGGTATACCTATTTAGCACTTTATACGTTTTAGTTGAGAAGATTAGTTAAATAGTTAGATTGTGATCACAAAAAATAAAAGGACAGGCTGGGGTTAAATATTATTTTCTTTAGCTAACTTCATTCACTTTTACGATGGTAGACTATTGGAACACGCGGATCATGACCCTAGCTAATTTCACTCTTAATTAACTAAGAAGAAAAAAAACTATTAGCCTCAGCTCATGAAAAATCGACCCAAAACACTTACATTCATGGAAAGCAAACTTATGAATCAAGTGCTTTTCTTTTCCTTTACTTTTTACTATTTTTGTAAAAAAAAAGTTTTACTCCTGTAAACTAATTCATTGGATCACTTAACCCCCTAAATTCATTGGATCACTTAACCCCCTAAATTCATTGGATCACTTAACCCCCTAAAGTTTTTTTTTGGCTTATTCTATAGCTTGAACTATAAAAAAATAGCTTACTTTACACCTTAAAAATATTTCTTTTTTCTCTCTCTCTATACATGTATTTTTCATTGAAATTTTGTAGGATAAATATATGCATCACGACCAACATATCGACATCTTTTTATAATTTTTAATCACTTTTTTCTGATTGAAAGCATGTTAGACCAATTTAAATATCAGAATTCAAAATTTTAAGTAAATATTTATGAAGAAAATGATAATATTTTAGAAATTTTATAATGGTGACATCTTTAGCTCCACAAAATCTCGTAGCAAAATATGGCTCGTATAAAGAGAAAAAAATAGAAATATTGTTAAGGTGCAAAATGAACCAAATTTAATAGTTTAGGTTGTAATATGAGTATAAAATAGTTTGGGGGTTAAATGATCAAGTAAAATAGTTTGGGAGAGTAAAATGGACTTTTCCCCTTTCTTTAAAGAAAATTTTCTAGAACTTTTAGGAAATTTTCTTCTTATCATTTTTTTAATGGGGTCATCAAGGATATTCTAACATACCACAGTTCATATAGGGCAGCAACCCTCCAGCATGTTGAATGCAATATAAAGCGATAGATGAATAAAAGAGAATTAATTGGTAAAATTATTTGGATAAGGAATCGTTGTACGCAGCTGGCTCGATTTAATAAATTAAGCTAGGTCAACTGCAAGTCTGCATGTGGGATTCAAGGTGCGTGTTACTCGTGCAATATATATTTGTGCACAACCACAACTAAACAACATAGAAACATATGTATGATCACACAGAACATAATTGTTTGCATTCAACAATATATCAAATTATTATATGTACTGATCGATCGTTGCAATGCCATTATTAGAAGTGTGCACGTCACTATTCACAAGGAAAATATATTTTTTATACTAGATCATTGCAATGCCATTATTAGAAGTGTACATACCATTATTTACAATGATTGCTTTTTTTACTAGATGGAACATATTGAAGAGCATTTCCAACTACTTATGTGTAATTAATTTATGTGCACTTTTCTCTAAAAGACATTATAGATGTGGGTGTTCACACATACTCTACCTATAAGTAACTTCGAAGACTAGGCCAGGATATATTGAGATTAACAAAGTAAATACAGACGTTTATCATCGACAAGCACGCCGCCTACCACTCGAAGTCCAAACATTAAACATGGTTGGGTAGTTTCTACCCATAAGTCTAACCAGCTACACTCAATTTGTTATATGGACTCTATTGTACAGACAAAAAAATCAATAGATTACCATATGAGATTGTTTTTTACAAACTAAAGTTTTGCCTAACCACTTAGTCACACAACCATTTTCAATGAGTTCGCACTCAACCATTTTCCAGTGACTGTACAAGGTTGTATTTGTTCACACACATGTCAATGACACCTGTAAGAGTTAACAAGGGCTACAGTGTACAATTAATCAACTCACACTCAAAAATTTAAAGTAGTAATTATGAAATTTAATCAAAAACACAGCCATCACACAAAATCGCCATCATACATTTAAAGTTGTGACGACAAATAAAAAGAGTAACATCTAAGTATAGATCAACTAATTAGGCTTTTTGGTGTTGGAATCTGTCCACCCGAATTCAACTATTTGGCCGTATTTTCCGCTATTTTTTTCAATGATGGATGACATACCCATGGACGGTGATGCATATGTGATAATTTTGCCATTTATATGTACCGGCCCGGTCTTTAGACGTGTGTTTATAGAGTAGGGTGTATATTTGTATATTTATAAAGGTTGTGGTATGATGTATATATGTGTATTTATAGGGGTTGTGCTCGTTTTCGTGGGTGACTTTTTTGTGCTCGTTTTCATCATTTTTTTTTCAGAACGACTTAATCAGTTTACGTTGTGTTTCTATAAAGAAGAAAGAGTAACAGCACAAATATCTCACCGTATCCACGTACGCAAAAAAGAAAACAAAGAAATAAAAAATCAATCCTACTGTATTGGCCAGACGCAAAGGACGCACGTTAACCAGCTGTACTGCAAGAAATCAAAGGCTTATAAATAACAAGACAGCCACTTGAAAGCTAAGCCAAATTAAGCTAGTAATCAACAGCCGCGCCTCGCCGTCGCCGCCGCCGGCGATAGTCTCCGGCGCGTCCGTACGATTTATTTCCCCATCAATCCATGGCGGCGTCGCCGGAGCTGGACGACCCGGCGGCGCCGAGAGCCGTCAAGAGGGCGAAGGTGGCGGCGGAGGAAGAAGAGACATCGCCGTCGCCGGCGCCGGCGGCGAAGAAGGAGGCGGCGAGACTGACGGTGTGGTGCAAATCGCTGGTGTTCCACGGCGAAGGCTACGCGGTGTTCGACGACGCGGACGGTCGGATGGTGTTCCGCGTCGACAACTACGGCGGTCGCCGGAGCAGAAGCACGGCGATGGCGCTCATGGACCACGCCGGCCGCGTCCTCCTCACCGTGCGCCGCCGCCAGCGACGCCATTGCAAGGCTCTTCTGATCCTCGGATTGGTGGAAACATGGGAGGTGTACAAGGGCGACGTCGAAGACGAAGACGATACTAGGAATTCTTGTTCTTCTTCCATAGATCGTCAGCTCGTGATGAGGGCGACCAAGGATTTGGGGAATTCGAGCTGCACCGTGTCGATGGTCGGCTGCGGTGGCGATGGCGAGCCGGCGGTGTACCGGATGTGCTGGTCGAGGAGGGAGGAGTGGTCTAGGGTTCATTGCTCTGGCTCTGGGAACTCCCTAGTCGCAGAGGTATATATATATATGATTATATGCATGCTTTGGGGTATTTATTATCGTAAATATTTGATGTTGATGAGAAAATTGGAAGATGTTTGGGCTCGCATCGGACGCCCTACGTTCCTCATTTCTCTTCTCCTACCACATTTTCTTATATGGTAGGGTGATCGTAAATAAATATTTACCGTTAAGGACATAATTTGAAGATGTTTGGGCTCGCAACAGATTGCACCCTCCACTTCCTCCTCCCTTCTTCGTTTCCTCCCACTTAGGGTGGACCTATTCATTTAGTTGGGTGAGTCGACCCATTAAGGTACGATATGGGGAGCAGGGGATGATGGGTGGTGTGGCGGCAGAGGCAAGGGTTGAATGTTCTTCCTCTACCGATCGAAGCTAACGCTAGTATTGGCACTGAAGAGATGGAGGAAGCACGGTTTGAGAGAAATAGGGTGCTCTTTGATGGATCCGACCACTAGAGTTCGATGATTTTGTCGTAATTCACTGTCTTATATTGTTGTACTTTGTTTGTATACAAGTGTTTCATAACTCCCTTTTAGTCTGATGTCCAACCACTAGAGAACAACGAATAGCTCGTCTGGTAGCCGTTGGCCTGGGTTCGATCCCCATTTTGCATAGGTTTTCTCACAATTTCTTCTCTATCAATACTGGGTGCTAAGTCTCTCCTTAGTATCCCAACAACTTAGTCTGATGTTACAATTGCTCATAGAGATGGCAATGTGGCCATTCCCTATTTCCATGCTAGGTATTCTTTCATTATTGATAAAGGATGTTATCAAAATATTACCTATGAAAATATATTCAGGGAGAAAATCGTCCCCATGGTATATTTTTCCACATGCGCAAGGGATGGGGGGCAAATAGCAAGCCTAAGGCATCTAGGGCTTCAGCCCCAGGCCTATGTACATAATTCAGATAGGATTATATAGGATTATCATACAAATTTCAGAAATAATTATGACTACTTAAACTCATAAAAATTTATTAAAAAAAAACAATCTTTCCTGTTGGCGAATTCGAAGACGAGGATGAGGCAGCTGGCAGGGTAACCCCAACTGTAAATTCCCTATTGACATCCCTATTTGCGCTGTTGCGCATATATAATGTGTTACGCCTTCTCAAAGGTCCTTTGACAACAATTTTTGTTCTTAAACGCTGCACTTGGTTTTCCTTAACGTTTCGCGTATGTGTTGTATGCATGCGTCCTTAGTTGCTGAGCATGAACTACTATCGTTTATATTATCCAAAAAAATTATATTACAATTCCATACCCGATTCCATCGTATTAGTTAGATGTCGATCGATATATTAGCTAGCTTGTAGGAGAGCATATATATGTACGTATGTGCACGCATGGAATTGAAGATGCACGACGACTAACAAACAAATCGAAAACATATATGTTGAACAATTTTGTTAATTAAATTGCAGGTGAGAAGGAAGCGTGGTGGGCCTCGGAAGACGACACTGCTGGGGAAGGACGTCTTGTCACTGACTATTCAACCTGGGATGGACCAGGCCATCGCCATGGCCATGCTCATCATCTCCAATTCCTACCGATGATGACTGATCGTCTAGCTAGATCGATCCTAGAGAAATTAGTTCATACTATATCGATCACTACCAGAATCACGAGCAAAGTTATGGGCCGTCATATTTTCTATCGTGTATGTTTTGACTGTCCAAAGTGATCGAGAAATTTGCAGTGTGATGTGAATATGTTGACTGGTCGACAATGTGTGAGGTGTAAATGTATACGACACTAGCTCGTCACAGAATGTGTAAATGCTTGGTATTGTTCGGTTGTTCATCCCTCTCGAAGTCCAAATGCATAAGGTTTAACAGCAATTAATTAGCATCAGTCGTGACATCGTTATCATCTAGGCTGTCGAAATGGGGGGCCTCGATCAGCGATTTAATGTTGCCTCACAAAAAAAAAAGAAAAAGATCAGCGATGTAATGTGAACTGTCAAATGAGATGAGACAAGGACCTTTATCGTGCTCTTCGCGTGTTCTGATGGGTCGATGGATGATGGATAAAACTGAGCTGACGATTAATCAAGGAAACATACGAATGAATTAAATATTAATACAAAGTTGAAAAGTTGATTTTATAAGAAATATTGTTGAAAAAGGTTTTTGCAAAAATCATACTGTCGTTCGTTTAAGAGCTTGGAAACGTATTCGATTGACTAAAAAAGAACATGACCTTTAGTTCGTTGCTGCTCTACATCTGGTTACTGTTAACCAAGGTTAACACCCAAAATAATTTACAGAAGGGCAGAGATCTGGCCATACGGCCTCCATGTCTTAATTTGACGAACAGACAACGAAAAATGTATATAAGCTAGCACCCAAAATAATTCTTGGGTTAAATCTTTTGTATCGGGAGGGAGCGTGGCAGTAAAAGTCAATGATGAAGTTGGACATTTCTTCCAAACTAAGAAAGGTTTACGACAAGGTGACCCCTTATCTCCGATGCTCTTTAATATCATACCTGACATGTTGGCTATTCTAATCAATAGAGCCAAAGAGGATGGGCAAATTTCAGGAGTAGTGCCACATCTCATCGATGGTGGACTCTCTATCCTGCAATATGCTGATGATATAATTCTCTTTATGGAGCATGACCTAGAGAAGGCTCGAAACTTGAAGCTATTGGCTTTATGCTTTTGAGCAACTGTCGGGTCTAAAAATAAATTTTCATAAAAGTGAGTTGTACTGCTTTGGTGAAGCTAAAGCTTTTGAGAATGAATACAATGAGCTATTCGGTTGCTCCACTAGTCAATTTCCTATTCGGTATTTGGGTATACCTATTCATTATAGGAAACTAAGAAATGCTGACTGGAAAGAGGTGGTGGAACGATTTGATAAGCGACTTAGTAGTTGGAGAGGGAAACTCTTATCCATAGGAGGACGACTTACCCTGATTAACTCAGTGCTTAGTAGCCTCCCAATGTATATGATGTCTTTCTTCGTCATACCAAGAGGTGTACTTACAAAGCTTGATTACTATCGCTCGAGGTTTTATTGGCAGAGTGATGATCAAAAAAAGAAGTATTGTCTTGCTAGATGGGATATATTGTGCCGCCCTAAAGACCAAAGGGGTTTAGGTATCCATGATCTGGATGTTAAAAATATAGCCTTACTTAGCAAGTGGTTATTCAGATTACTCACTACTGATGGTGTTTGGCAATAATTAATACGAAATAAGTACTTGGGTTCACAGCCCCTTTCCCAAGTCCAATGGAAGGCGGGGGACTCACATTTTTGGGCTAGCCTAATGAAGGTGAAACGAGACTTCTTTTGTTTTGGTACCTTCACAATCAAAGATGGCTCTCAAATTAGGTTTTGGGAAGACAAATGGTTAGGAAATGCAACTTTGCGAGAACAGTAACCGTGTCTATACAATATTGTTAGACAGAAACAGGCTACTGTTGCAGAGGTCTTTCAAACTGGATCTCCATTTTTCATGGAGAAGGAATCTAATTGGTGCAAAATTGGTGGCATAGAATAATCTATTACCACGCATCACTAATATTGTTCTAAGTCAGGACTAAGATGAGTTCCGGTGGAATTTAACCCCTAATGGGTAATTCATTGTGAAGACTCGTTACATAGCGCTAGTTCATAGTGACGTCCCTGATTTAAATAAACGTCTCTGGAAACTAAAGGTTCCTTTAAAAATAAAGATTTTCCTTTGATATCTTCGTCGAGGGGTAGTATTAACCAAGGACAATCTAGCTAAGCGTAACTGGCAAGCAATAAGAATCGTTGTTTTTGTCATGATAAAGAGACAATTAAACATCTATTCTTTGAATGCCCTTTTGCTCATTTTGTTTGGTCCATATATGTGGCAATAGGAATTAATCCACCTCATAGTGTTTCACACATGTTTACTGGCTGGCTTTGGAGAGTTCGAAAAGATTTGCAACCGTTTGTCTTGTTAGGGACGACTGCTACTTGTTGGTCGCTTTGGCTAAGCATGAATGATGTGGTTTTTGATAGAGAATTTATATCTTCTCCTATGCATGTTTTTTCAATTATCCATTGACTGCGCACCTGGGTTATACGACAGAAGCCGGGTTCACGGGATTTGGTTACTGCGTCATGTCTACAACTGGAGCAAATGGGCATGGAATTTTTTACCCAGGGACATGGGTGGCTATCTAGTCTTAGGATTGATGCTATTTAAAACTTTTTGTGCCTCTATTAACTTTAATCTTTTGGTGGTGTGTTTTTTGGTTGTATGCATCCTAGTTATGCAGAGGCCGGGAGTGTTCTCAGTGCGGTTGTATCACCTTGATGTAATTGACTGAGTGCAATAAAAGCTTCCTTTATAAATAAAAAAAAAGGCACAATCACACCATCAGCACAACCGACCATAATATTGTATTTGCACTTCACTGGGCAAACTTCTACTAAGATGTTAGTATCATAATTTACTTCAGCTACGAATTCTCCCGTTCTATGCACGCGCAACACCTCAAAGTATTCTGAAACAAAAACAATACTTCCCTACTGTGTATGGCTTCGTGACAGTTGCCAGTTGCCTCACTTTGTTGGTTGTTGGCAGCAGCAGAATAGCATCACCCTCGTGTAAAATCACAAATCAAAAAGAAAAGGCGCTTCTCATAACGATGATGTTTACAGGGGTTACAGCTGGGAACCTGCAGTGTTTGGCCGAAGCCTGCCTGAATTCATCACTCCCCTAGCAGTGGTCTACCATCGAGAAGAAAATTAGTCAAGTGAAAAATAAATCTTTTGACACTAATTGAAAAATTAGTACAGTAAAAAAAAAGGAGGAAGTATGCATGAGCATGGTTTACAGAGATGCAAATTGGTGGCCTTGGCTTACCTCAAAGAAAGAATTGTAGTTTAGCCTCATCAGGAACTGCCTCAGGAAAGGTGCTCTTTGACTCCCTGCTAGCCGACTGCTCCTTAAGATGGTGTACAGCGAATTTGATTTCTTGTTGAACTCCTGTTATTATCAAAATAGTGGTCGGTATATGCTTAATAAGAAACCAAGCAAAGAGTTGAGACTTTCGAAATAACTATGCAACAAAAACAAATGCTTGTGTTTCTGTCTAGGAATGGCCAAAAAAGTAGGATGATACCTCAGTTATGTGATCAATCTCAAACATGTTTCTGCTGCTTTCGTATTGTTCAATGCTCCAGCAGAACTGCAAACATAGCTTCATTATGCTGTCCAGTATTCTAGACACCGATCCAATATCCAAGAAGGATTGTGAAATTAGTGCTGATAAATACCTGCAGGTCCAGATGTGATAATCAGACAAGATACTACAGCTTTTTGTTTTACTTGTGTGGAAGAAAATTTAAAACATCAATGCAAAGTTAGAAAAAAAATACTTTATGGCATAAATTCAATCCCCAGTGTCTAGCCAACAAAAGTAAAAGTGAAAACATTGCAGCCCGTAAAATGGGTCCCCCAAACAAAAGAACTTAGTACTAAAAAATTATTGCATAAGTTTCAGGCAATAGAGAACAAACACTTTAATAGATGCTACTGAATGTTGAAACTACCAACTAAACAAAGCTACAACAGATGGCAAATCTTCCCTCAAGCACTTGGGTCAAACTGACTCAATACTTTATCCAATGAATATTGACACATATCACCAACAAATGTAGTTATTTCTCTCAATAACATATTAAATTTGTTTTATAGAGGAGAAGGTGAGAAAATAACAGTTGCTTACTCTTGATGAAAGCTCACTAGTTCTGTGAAATCATGTGAATCTTGCACGTGAGCTTGCAAAACGTTCCACTGTGACTCAATTACATCAACCTGCAAGGCAAATCCAATATATGAATAAAAATAGAAAGAAAATACCTTTCTAACCAAATGTTTGTTGAAGTAATGAAAAAGAAATTACATTCCCGGGATCAAGGTTCCAAAAACCGGCGATAACCAGCCAGCTACTAGTCTAGACCTAGGACTGGTTAGGCAATTACTGGCTAGAAGGCTATGAACTAATTCAAATTTTCAATATGAAAATAAAAAAAGTATGCTAACTGTCTGGGAAAACAGTGACAAGCTAATTACCAACCAAAGTTTCAAATCTTTGGATTTGAGGATTTCAGCAGACCCAATAATTCTAGAAAAGCACCCGGCCCAGGATCCCAGTAGCGTGAAAAGTACAATGCCTCAGGACTAGGATTAGATGACAAGAAAATCATCACATCAGAAAGCTTTACATACAGACACAAGAGTGGCATTTGGAATTAGCAAAAGTAATATGATATAGAGATTATCTATTCGATTATTACCTGGATATAAAATTGTAGGTTTCTGATCAGGAAAGCCATATGCTCCCTTACCCGCCACAAAGGCTTTGAGCGTTGTTTGCGCAGCTGTGTTGCAGAGTTGTTTTTCCGATCCTTACAATAATCAGAAAAATCAGCATGGTCTTGATGCATTACAGCAGCCCATGATTTCTCGAGTTCCATTTGTGTCCTCTTCAATCGAATAAGATATTGAAAAACCTTGCGATACCTGTACGAGGCTTACATATTTAGGACAGAGAAAGTAAATAGCTCTCAACGTGGTCCTCACTTCCAAGTCTAGATAGCATGAGTCAAGCAGTAAATTTCAGAAGTAATTCACACTGCATGAATGTGGAATACAAAACAGCTTATTTAGTTGAGATGTATAAAGCCACACATACTTTGACACAACATCAGGAGTAAAGAACAGCTGCAGTGGCCAATCAACAGAATATTCCAGCGCAATACTATCCCACCCATCAAGTGCCAATTCTGAGGTAGCCTTTCCTTGTGAGATTTCTGGTGTACTGGACTTCTGTAGATCTTTCTGTGAGGTACTAGCTTTTATACCAAACGATGGCATTCTACAATGAGAAATCAAAACTAGTTTACAATATGCAGAACTAACAATCAGTAGTTAAGGCCTGAAATGAATTACTATGAGGTAGAGATGTCAACCTTAATGATACTCTGGCAAAATATTTGTCCTCATCGCCAATAGTCTTCAGTGCAGCCTGAGGGGATTAAACAGAAAATGTATCGTGTGTGCAAAAATCAGATCTATTTACTGGCATGAGGTGCAATAGCAGATTAGCAGAAAAGATGATAAAAATCAGATATATCTACTGACATGAGAAACCATGTTAGATAAGAGAATAAAAACTTGTCTGCAATATATAAGTTGGTGAAAAACTCACACGTAGTATTGAATTTCATCAAGTCTGCTACAAAAGCAAAAGGAAAAGAAAATGTTAGTTACCAATTGAAATGGGACCAAAAGATCTGCTTCAGCTGTAGATTGGCGAGGCGGTAGGCGCATGAGTTGGCGGCTTTCCTCGAGGAAACACTGCTTGGAAACACGATCAAACTATGTAAGAACTCAGAAAGAAACTAAAAAGAAATATCTGCATTGCAATTCAACAATGGAGAACTTGTGAGAGAATTGAAAAGATAATTCATGGAAAGTGCTTGCCTACCTGGAAAAAATCGCCTTTCGCTAAAAGAAAATAATCTTTCAGTGCCTTCAAGTGACCATTGAGATCAGCACGTACAACCACTAGCTTTTACCAAAGGAAACAACAGGTGATGTTACTGTGTTATGTAACAATAAAATACGGAAAGCTATAATCCATCCAATACCTGCCAGAGATGATTAGCAGCCATTGTTCGTATTGAACCGACAGCAGACTCAAACAACCTTTTATGAAATTCTGAAGAATGCTGCAAAAAACAGAATGGGCCACCAGGCTACATGAGCATCGCTCTTGTGAAAGGACAAGGAGAAACAAAACGTAACAAAGGAGCATACAATAAAAGATGATATATAAATATTGACAGCAGGCAGTTGAAAGCTACCTTTAGCTCCTTGAGCATGGCATCGATTTTATCTGCTTCAGCCTGTGGCAACAATTCTTCTGCACTTATGTTAGGGAAGTTTGGCAGCTCTTTCAGAGCACCTGAACCTCCTATGGGACTTTGCATTCTGTAAGATCCTTTCAGATTCTGACTTTGGTTCATGGATTCCTGCAAGGTAGCACCAGGACTAGGATTTCGAAGAACCCTTACTGCTTTGCCAGCAAAGAGAATTGATTCAGCAACTCGCATGTGGATATACTCAGGCAGCATATCCTGTCAAGTAAGGAACACAAAAAGAAAAGCAATCATCAGATTATGACCACCATCCTAACAACAAATACCTCATATGCATGCACTCTGTAATACCAAATAAAATACTAGCGTACCAATGATACATGAAATCCTGTGTGCCAACTAGTCAGGGATGTCTCTTTAGCTGATTTCTGAGTAAATTTATCAGCAGCATCCACCTGAGACAATTCATTCTCCTGATCCCTATCTTCCTGTCTGAAAAGGAAGGTGATAAGTTTTGTATTGCAGAAAGGCATGATGGATCAGCAGTTAATACTAATAGTTATCAGTGAGACGCAACTAGCTCAATTCCCACCGTAGAATATTGGAATTAAATATTTGAATGGAGAGCATCTAAGAAGACGTTATTATCCCTAAATTTGACAGTATTAGACTATTTGGGAGTTTGTACTTGGGACAACAAAGGAAAAAGATCTGAGGAAAGAAGTAGAGGAAGTAAGCATATGAGTATCAAATAGAATGAAATGGCCCATGTTATAACCAAAACTTAACCTTACAGATTTGGCATCTCCTATTGAAATGCTCCATTACAATTTAGAAGGCCAAAATGGACAGTCGGGTATATGCAGTGGCGGAGACAGGGAGGGGCAGCCAGTGGCCTTGCCCCCTCCAACAGATTTATTTCTGCATTAGATTATTGAAGTAATTAAGGTGATCAAGCTTAGTAAAACTGTATTAGCCCCCTCCAACTGTTGTTTGCCCCCTCTATATCTACCACCTGGCTCCGCCGCTGGGTATATGACAATAATACTCCCTCCGTTTCATAATGTAAGGGTTTTGACTTTTTTGCTCAAAAATTTAGTGCAAATTTAAAAAAGGATTAGTTCTGTTTAAAGTGCTTCTTATAATAATGTAAGTCATAAACAAAATAATTAATATTAGCATAATTTTTTGAATAAGACGAATGGTCAAAAGTTGCAAGTCAAAACCCTTACATTATGAAATGGAGGTAATAGATCAGAAGCAGAAAGAGAACAGAGGACAGGACAATTAAATGCAAGATATGTAAGACATGCTGACCTTCTAATGAAAAATTCATTGTATTGATCTTGAAGGATCCCATAAACCATCCAAGACGTCAGCTGATTAAACATGACTTGGTGTCCATGCCAAAGAAGTCTGTTCCCCCATCAACGTAAAGGAAATAAACAATAAAGATACATTTAGGTACTTTAGGGGACACAGAGAATTTGCAAGGAAAATTTGCAGAATATCAATCTAGTATGAAGCAACATCTTTTACTGGAAAACAAGAGACATAATGGGAGAACAAGTTCCAATGAAAATGAAAGTAAAAAGTTCCCATGAAAATTGAAAGAGGTTATCCTTCTTAAATAGTGATTGGATGAAAAAATAAATGAGTTAAGGACCTTTGAATACAGCTTTGCAGTTCTGGAACACCACAATGGCATCGTTTATGCAAAAGGTTAAGAAGTTGTCCTCCTTTGATGTCTTTCTGCTCAATTTCCATAACAAGTTCATGAAGTGGAGGCAGAAGAACTTCAAACTACAATTTGATGCAACAAGTCTCAGTGGTTGACAAATTATGCACTGGATAAGTACATGGTTATAATAGAATTAAAAAATGGTATTTGCAGACAGAAACATTGAATGCAGTATTTAAATAACAAACCTTATTTAGCCCATGAGTTACCGTTGCCAGGATAGGCAAAGGATCTGACAACAGGTTTTGCTCAACTTGCAGAACAGCTGATCTATATACAGACAAAATCTCAGCAATACCATTCGCAATTGCTCTCCTGTATGCACTCCCTTTTCTCACTTTAGCCTTCACAGATTTATCAGGATGAGGTGGTGAAACATCTATAGAGGAATTAATCCAGCTCAGGTCACGAGACTCAGTTGCAAAGCGATTTAGCTCTCTGTAGTAAAAGCCCAATGATATGAGCCTTTCAATAGCAGTCCTGCAAATAGGCCAAGCCGTTTAGAATTTGGTGAAACACAAAAAAAGGCACAATGCAAGATTCCTATCAAACTTTGGAAGGAAGTACTGTAAAATTTAATCCAATTGTTGGTGTACATTCTTGCTTTTAAATTTTAAAGTGTGTTCATTGATGTTTCTCAACATTAAGTCAAGCACTCATAGTCTGAAACATGTAAAGAGGAATTTGCTGTATATATGCTTGGTCTACTGAGGGTACACGTCCAGGAAACTCATCCCAAACCAACATTGTAAGTCTGTCTCGTGTCTGAGGCTGCATTTCTAGGTTGTTCACCCTGCTCCATATTTGTAACACCGTCCGCTGGTTTGCACATTGCATACCACACCACAACGGCATTGCACATTCTAATTTTACAAGATGTAAATGTGCTCCACTGAAGTAGGTAATCTGAAAAACCATCATGCTCTAGGTTGGATTTACCAATGATAACTATGCTTGAAGGCTCAGATGGGCACATTTAAATTCAGTGCCTACAACAATCAATCACTGAAAGCCAAGAAGCAATCGAGTGTACACAGGTACTACAAGTCTACAACCATCCTCAAAAGACAAAATTCCCCATTCCTCCAGTTCGTTACTACCACACCGAAACATCCAATTCGACCACCTACCTAACCACCAAAACCCCACGCACAGATCACCCCTCCCTCGCGGATCCCATACCTCTCGGAAGGCTGCAGGAAGGTGAGGTCGGGGGCGAGGCGGAAGGAGGCGGGGCCCACCTCGCCGTCCCCGCCACCGCCGCCGCCGGCCTCCGGATGCGCGGGGGGGCGGCTGCGGCGGCGAGCCGCAGGGGAGGGGGAGGAGGAGGCGTCGAGGACGAAGTCGCCGGTGAAGCCGAGGAGCGCGAGGAGGAGCTCGTGCAGCATCTCCTCTCCACGGGAGCTAGCTAGGGTTTCGGTGAGATCGCGACGAGAGGAGCGGGAGAGAGAGTGTGTGGGGAGTGAGGAAAAGGGGGGAAAATGGCGGGGACGGCGGAATTTAGTTTTTAGTTGGGGTTTTTGTGGCGGTTTGAAAAATAAATTGTGCTCTCTTTTTTTTTTTGAACTGCGGTTTGGAAATTTCTAACGCTGCTAATCCGCTTTGTAATTCATGCATTAATTGTAATTGTTATGTTCAATCTTTTTAGAGCGTTCTTCTTTTAAAAAAAACGAAAACTGCCAGTAGAAATCGAATTCAAGATGTCTTAAAAAGCACTCGGGTGTTTTGTGTTTGACATGCATATTGATTAAAAAAGGAATTAGAGAAATTATTACTTATCGAAATTATAATAGTTTAACAAAGTCTGGTCAATAGCAAAAACGTATTAATAGAATGGCATAACCGGGGGGCTTTCAAGACTTAGGATGGCAAAAATGATGTAAATTTTAAAAACATGCCATTGCAAAAACAAGAGAGAATATATGAATGACCGACCATTTGACTAGACTAAACAAACATAGCAATTTATAAAGAGAGATATAATAAAAGGAAACTTTTCATGACATTAAACCTAATGTTAAAAATTCTCTAAAACTTACTTCAAAGAGTCATTTCATATGATTCCATAGTGTCCAACCCTTTGTCTCAACAGGAATTTTTCTCATGGAATTGTGATTCTATAAAATGTCCATGTCTTTCTATATATCAAATGGGCCCTTGAATTTCTTTATGAAATAAAAACACAATAAAGTTACAAACTGTAAGTTTAGTTCAAAAAAAAAGGATTTTGGAGTTATAGGAGGAAGAAAACATGAGGCAAGACCTCATACTTTATTTTCCTTTCTTAAAAATCTCAATATGATTGTCCATTCCATAGTGATTTCATTAAAAAGGACTCCAATCGTTTGTTTCAAAAAGTTCATCTGTTTTTTTCTATAGCATTGAAAACCTTCGAATTGCATGTTTCTAAAGGTTATAAGCAGCGGTAATACATTTAGCGTTTTTCCTGCTATCAATACTACTTTCATATTTTCAGCAATATTTTAAAATTTGTTGAGTCAAAAATTTCATAGCTTAATACTCCATCCGTCTTAAAATATAACTATCTGAGCAATTTTTAAATTTGTCTTAAAATATAACTACTTCTACAGCCATCTAACTCATCTCCACCGATCACAATCATCCCTTATTAAATTATTCCACCCATCTTCTCCAATCAACCAATCACTACTCTCCCTTTACTCAACTTTAATTTCTCCAAAAAAATAATATAAGTCTCTGTATTTTTGAGACAAAGGGAGTACTAAAAAAGTTACCATATATTTTAAACCGTATGAGTTAGTAGCTCCCGCGTTCTATTGTATATGCTTTAAGTACGTTCCAAACTTTTACCAGATGGTCACGTCTGAGACTGCCAGAGTATCCAACAGAAGTGTTTGTGCATCCATCCATGTTTCTACACATATAAATGCAAACGTAGAATTAAGCAACAATTGCATAATAAGAAACAATATCATATGTGAAACTCCGAATATCCCAACTTGATTGCAAATATGTACTTGATGGAACTCAATAAACCAAAACAAAATGTTCTCCCCGGGTTATTTTGTGTTTCTTCCTCTCAGATTTGCTTCGAGGACTGCGGCACGACCCGGGCTTAATTTCATACAATGGGTTTTCCATCTTACAAGCAACTTCGAGATTTCAAATGTTAAGTATATTAACTTAAATTCCTTCATGAGGGTCTACATCCGTGGAGTGTGCATTTGTCGATATGATGAGCCCTCAGGTGATCGATTTTCCGGCGATGATCTTCCAACGCCGATCCATTGCCCAAATAGTCTCCTTGGAGCAGGTGAAGGATCTGAAGTGCCATGAGACTGCTGTGAGCTCCACCAGCTTGTCTCGCAGTCTACTGGCATTAGTGGGTATGGCGCAAAGCGATCCCGCTCCCAGGCATAGAATCGGCTTCCTCCTGCATCATCAGTCTCCATAGAATTATGGCCAGATGAACCCGGTGGGAAAAGGCAGAATGCCGGGTTCTCTGGTAGTGGAGGCGGTGCAGTTCGCATGCCTCCTGATCTATGAGCCCCAGCAAATAAGCTAGATGATGAATTCTGCTGGTACTGTTCACTCATGCCACCATGAGCCCTCATAAATTGTGGTACCATAGGAGGAACATTAGGAGCTCTAGATCTAGAACCAGATCTGCAAATAAAAACGATTGTCATAACTACACATTCGTCATTGATGAATCAGAAGCCGCATATAATCCAATATGCTGTTCAACAAAAGAAGATTTTTAATTTGAAGATTTTTCAGGAGTATATTCTTGTCTGTATAAGATCTTAGACTGGCATGTTGTTATTGATTACAACCATCGGGTTAATATTTTATTATATAGCATGCACAATCAAACAGAGCATGATTATACCACCAAAGAAAATTTCAATAAACAGTATTGGTAAAAGTTACAGGCTTACAGCATATATGCCACGGGATACTTACAATGTCATTTAATTAATCAACAATTTTCTATTGATTGCAGATTTCACTAAATTAGCATGTGTTATGGTAAGATACAAGGAATAAAAAGGCCATCTTAGAAACTTGAGCAAAAGTGAACAAGTAATTACCCATTACTGAAGAATGATGGAGAAACAGAAGATCCTCGGCGCTGGGTATCACCATCAACTCTTGCAGACCTCATTGTTCCAAAAGGAACTCCTTGCTGCTCGGACACCCCATTATTGCTGCTGGGTTGAGGATATGAATTGGGAACATGCGCCCAATGGTTATGATGAAAATCAGCAGGTTGCACTGATTGCAAGGGCCTACCGTCCGATGGGCCAGCCAAGGGGTGCCAGGGGTCATGATATGCAGGACCATCCATAGTTCTCTCAGGAACATGAGAGCTTGATGACGATGCCAATGACGGAAGAGGATGCAAATATGCCACATATGGGCATGGATGAGCTGCACCAGGTGCAGCAGATACAGCAGCTACATGCTCCGTGAACATATGTTGTCCCATGAAGTCGTGAACTGCATGGCCAATATCCAAACAAATTTCAAACTCAGACTAAATATAACTATCCCTTACAAATTGATCCCATTTAAAAGAACTTACAAGTAACTGGGGGTGATGATTCTCCTTCCCTGGCAAAAAAAACAGGAATAGTGAGTGAGGAATATAATATAATGATAGCACAAATTTCAAATAATGGAACTCTTAATATAGCATGCCATAGATTTTTGCACGGACAGAAGGGTGAAAAAGATAGAACTTCAAGACTGATATGTTCACTGATTGCAATCGATATTAGCCTATTCAGAAAGACTGGAATAACTATCTTCGTTAATGCTGTCACCAGTAGTCTGATCAGCACTTTTGTTGAATGGTATACTGCCAAATCAGTAGTATGGCTTATCATGAGAAAAAAAAAACGACGACTACCTCCGTCCCAAAATATGGCTCTTTCTACATGGATGGGACACATTCTAGGACAATAAATCTGGACAGCGGTATGTCCAGATTTAACCTAGGATATGTCTCATCCATGTAGAAATAACTTTATTTTGGGACAGAGGTAGTACAGAGATTGTCAAAAACCATATGCACCCTGATAGGACTAAAACTAAGCAGAACTGTATATTGTTTAGCACTTCATCAGCAAGAATAAATTGAAAGACCATTCATCTTATATTCTTCCATTCCTAAAACAGAACGTTGACATTACAGGTCCTAGAATTAACTCATTTGCTTCTTAATTTTACAGCACATTAATAGCAATGCCTAACAGCCCAACATAGATACAACATCTAGCTGAAGAATAACCTCACAAGACCTATTTTCGCTACCAAAAATTAATGGTTATTTTATATTATTGCTGTACTTGAAAAACATGCGCTTATAGTCCTGTGCTAGAATTAGAACTGGACAATTGGAAAGATGAAATATTGAAATAAAACCATAAAGCACAATTTAAAGTAAGACTGCAGAACATACTCAAAGAAGGATGGAAGTTGTGTCAAACGACCAAATGGACACCAGTGAAAGCGAAATGGCTGCACAATTCAAATACATAGTTGTCAGAATTCAGAACAGGCATCCAGAGTAACTGCCTCTGTAAGTTAAAATAATGACAGCAAATGAAGAATGAATAATAATGAAAATCAACTATATAAGCAGCATAAATATTTTACAAATGCAATTAGTTAGTGTTTGTGTGTGCCATGATTGAATAAGCCGTGATAATTTTCATATCAGAATTGTTAATTTGTGCATAATGTTATGCATAACAAAAGGGAAAATGACAAATTTACTTCAAGTAATTTAGAAGTACTGACGCACTATGTACACAGAAGAAACGGCTGTGGCCACTGATTTATTACTTATCTCAAATGTAATTCAACTTGTAAAAGAATTAGAGTCTAGACGGTCTGCAAGAATACACATATCCGTGCATGTTCAAAACTCCTATGTTGTTTTCTTTAGAGAACATGGCCACGCATGACTAAATTGTACTTAGAACATAAAGCAACAGTAAGCAGTTCACAAAAGCTGCCAGCGGTGACCCATAAGATCAATTACAAACGAATTCAGCAGTCAAGATACACATAGCTAAAGATCTTGATCTTAAGGGAATAATGGCATAGAACGCACATTCACATAGCAACACAGATGTCTCTAAAAGAAAGGGTTTAGTCAAGTAACAAACATTCATAAGAGCAGAATAAGTCAAATAAACCATATTGATCATCAGGTAAACTGGTAAAAACACGACGGGATAGCATGTGGCAAACAAGAAAGGTGAAAGACAATACACAGTAAAAGACTAATAAATTGAAGATAGCATGGCCACATACCATCTCAGAGTAACTAACATCATAAAGATCTTCATCATGAGCCCACTCATCCATATTAACATCTTGTGAGGGTCGGGAACCATTTGCATAGAGCCAATTCCCTTTCTCAATTTTGCGGCAGTTGGGGCATTGCATAACGCCTTTGGCATTGAATGCTGATCCAATGCAATCTGGAAATAATGACACAATCATCTAAATAAACCAAAGATTACAAAACGGGTATCATTTAAGAACATATCTGTGACTTCAATATTTAGAAAGCATATTTTAGTACAACAGCATATAACAATAAGGCATAGCTACGACAGTAAAGCATAAAGCATGGCAAGTCTCTGCAACTCACAAGTGACAACAACCATATCCCATAACAAAACTTCCCTTTATCAGTGTCTAATTTCTCCATACGATTTCACAACAGCTTACCTTGTCATTATCAATCTCCAACCAATGTGAATTATCTTGTTTGGCTACAATTATTGTTTGGACGGATGATTTGTTTCATAGCTTTCATTACATTAAGAACCCATGGAGAGACACCACTTGAGATATTTTGACATTCATAAGATCTGATCAACCCACAAAATCTACGAGTCATAGGACCAGGCCAGTACCAGGAATTTGTGATGCATATCAACCCATAGTCCTGCATAAGCTCCCAGACAATTGTCTCGATTGCTAAGCTATCAGCTAAAATTTCACCCCCTACATACCAACAATTTTGGCATGAAATCTTCCTTTCATCCCACAACCCACCCACCCGCATAACGGCATAAGAATTTTGACAGTTATCCCCAGAAGTATTTACACTACCTTTCCTGACGGAAAAGTCTGTGCCTACAAATTTATTCTTACAGAACTCTTACATATGCTGATGTCACATGTTGTGACTAAATCTATATTCCTATAACTCCCATCTAGTTAAATGAAACGGTTAAGAACTTTGTTTGTCTCTTTTAGAATGTGTAGCAGTTCTTTGCTAACCATCACCCAGATTCGGCGCCATTTCAACTAGAACAGCGTAAATAGATCTTAATTTCCATCAGGTTCAGCTCAATTCCTAACAAAAACATCACGCCCACATCTACTCACAGCCAAATCGACAACCAGCTCTAAAATCGCACAAGCCGCATAATTCCCTACCAAGAACAAATCTTTAGATCATCCGTGGCATCTATCCACTTACCAAGATGGAACTCATGCCCACACTGCAGCCTCGCCGTGGACCTCTCCCCGCCGCCGGCGACAACCGCGTCGAGGCAGATCGAGCACGACACCGCCGCTGCCGCCGCCGCCTTCTCCTCCTTCCCTCCCACCCCCTCCTCCTCCTCCTCCCCCCTCACCTCCTCCCCAGCACCCATCCCCCTAATCCCCCTCCTCCTCCTTCACCAACCGAGTTTCTTGGCCGGATCCCACCAAATCGGCACCGGGGCGCGGCTGGAGACGGCCGCCCGGACGGCGGCGAGGCTGTCGCGTCGCCGGAATCGGCCGGGGCACCCTTGCCTCGGGGATCGCGCGCGCAATCGCGAGGCGAGCTCCGACCTCCTTCGCGTCGTTCCCCTTTCTCTCTCTCGTCTATCTCCTCGCCTCCACGAGAAATTAGAAAAGAGAAAAACGCCCGAGAAAAAGAGAGGAGGGGAATAAATGGCTGTTTCACGTAGAGACCCTTCCAGATTCTAGTATTCCATTTTCTGTCATTTTAGCTATTCTACGACTGACTGTGTTGCTCTACTGATTGCATTTATTCGGTCGGAATTTTTTAAGTTAAACATGCATGGCATCATAATTCAAAAGTCATGGTCAAAATAGTGCATATTACTACGTATAAGATATGACCTGGTGTTTTTTTAAGGATTGTGCAACAATTATCATTTGCTTGCGACCCTTTTTGTTTTTTTAATAAGGAATATCTCAATAGGAGATGAATCATTTATGAATTCACTAGAAAAAACGTGTTTGCTAATTTTTCTTAGGTTACTGAAAGCAAGATGCTAAAGGGAGACGAAGCTATTTTTTTTAATATAATAGTTTGAGTGTACACAACAGTTATGATATGGACAACATTAGAATGAAGGAGACACCATTTATTTTACCTAAAAACTGCAAAAAAAATTATGTGTTCCCTGTGTGTATATGGGCTTTCTTTGATAATTAGGCCATTTTAATTGAGTGAATTTTTTGAGAAATACAGAGGATTCAATTGTATATAATTTTTTTTGTTTGGCCATTTGTTCAAAGGATTGGAGATTCTCAAATCCTATAAAAATTTCCACGAAATGACTCGATGGACATAGAGTTTAAAAAAGTTAGTACAAACTCTTGGAAAATTTCATATATTTTTTCTACGATCCATTCAGAAGATCATTTACGTGTTTTTATTATCCTTTTTATTTACTGAAACTGTTTTTATCATCATTTTTATATACATTTCTACCAAAATTATGCATTGCTTACAATTCCTACTATTTAAATGAACCCTTGATGTGTTTGCTTCTCTAATTTTTCATCTGTGATCCGTCGCACCTCAGCTCAAACCTCAAAGCAAGGGGGCTAATTAGCAAAAAAAATATATTATATTCCATGTCTCTAGAAATTACCGACATATGTCAAGCTAGTCTCAAAAGTTGATTGATCTCCAACATGAGTAATTAACAGCGTGCCTCAAAAGCTAGTCTCAGAACTCGACCATGGTTTCAAGCTCATTGTGCCTCAATTAATTTGCTAAAGTTGTTGAGCTCTTTCCATCTAAACCACCGCATTGTGCAAAGGAGAAACATTATACTAACTCCACTCCCCAAAATGCCAAAGCCCTTCTATTTCTGTCAAGTAAAAAACAAAACCATCTATAGGCACTCGTAGATGCTGATGAGCAAAGATAAAAACAGCTTTGACCAATATACATAAATCACATGTAAAAATAGCTTCTGCCTTCTGCCACATGTACCCCTGTAGGCTGAGTAGCATCCAAGTAAGGACCTCCACATCATTCATACAAAACACAGGGTGAAAATGTTTGGCACTGCTGACGTCACGGCATTCAAAGAGAACCGAAACCGTACTACTGCGACCGCTCGCCTGCTTACCTACCTTCTCCCCTCCTTTCCAGCCTTTCGTCGTAGCGGTATCCCACACGCGTCAGCCTCACGAGCCATCCACAGCCGTCCGATTCTGATCGGACGGTCTAGATGACGTCCTTTGCGCGGACCCATGTGCGAGCGGCCGCCTGCGGGTAGCGAAACCGGTGGGCCGTGGGCCACCAAGAGAGAGGAATACACTTGTACACGTAGTGGATGACATGTGGGGTCGGGTTGTGGTGGAGCCCACGTGGCATTGGTGTGGGGTGCGTCGGGTAGGGTTACTACTACTCTCTGCCTCTGAGCCCACAGGTTTGACCGCGCGTCGGTATTGCGGTCAGCTCGCGTTTTTACTGCGCCATGCCGTGCGTCACAAGTTTGACGTGCTCGCCCTGCACGCCTGCACAGGGGTGCATGCACTCCACGAGAAAAGATTCATTTTAAAGTTTTTTTACTTCTAAATTTTTACTGGGGTACACAGTAGTGTTTGACTTTTACCCGATTATTTTTATAATTTTAGATTAAGTGAATAATTGAAAGCGTATGTAATGAACTAATTGTATTCTTTTGCATTGCTGCATAACAAAATTTAGATGGCATGTAGATATAAGTATTTATTTTGTGACGGGGAGGTCGAATATTAGGGGCAAAACTAAGAAAAACTTGACGCTGCATAATAAAAACAAAACTAAGACAATATTAATTTTTTCGTGAAAGAATGTTTTACCTACGGTTTTACTTTATCATACTTAAAAGACATGAGTTTCTACAACCCGGTAATGCATTATCCTCTTACTTTTGAGCATCTCCAACGGCCTGTCCAAATCCCACTCTCCATTTGCTCATTTTGGCATGCTTGTCAAAAAAAAATTGTTCTTCATTTGGTCATTCATTGCAATAGCCTCTCCATTTAAACTTGCCAAATCCCAGTGGCTAGTCCATTGTAGCTAATCCATTCTCCTAAGCCAATATATCACTCAAAAATTCACTTCCATTTTTTACCTAAAAATTTGCTAACATTATATACAAGAATGCAAGAGGATGAGATTGTAATCACAATTCATTGTATCCATTGCTAGATCGGTTTAGATTGGTGCTATATTTTGCAAATAGGGAGAAGATGATTTACCTATGGAAGAGAAGAAGACTTTCTTTAAACAAAAGAGGAGAAGATGACAGCGACGGTCTCGGCGGCGTCGCCAGCGGCAGCGACCTCCCATCGGCCCCGGTGCCACAGCTCCTGTCGCAGGACACGGCTACTAGGCGCAGGCACCAGCACGGTGATGGCTTGGCGACTGCGACGGCGCTTGCGTAGAGTAGAGGCAAAGGCGGCGGCAGCACTGGCAAGAAGGAGATGCGAAGCCGGCGCTGCAACATGGAAGGAGAGAGGGCAAGGGAGAAAAAGAAAAAAATCTAATTCTACCATGGGTCCCACTGTTGGCAATTGGGTTTGAGCATGCCAGATTTGGCCGCCTCTTGGGCTCATTTAGCCACTAAGATAGCATCTCAAATAGGATGGAGAGGCCGTTGGGTTGGGCTTTTTTTCTCTCTTTTGTGTCAAATTTGGCATTGGCAAGCCATTTGGAGAGACTATTGGAAATGCTCTTAGAGAGATATAGATTGTCTTCATGAAATTCTTTATATATCAAGATGTCGTATGATTTTTTTACAAGGGGTTAACAAAAAGATCCTAGATATTCAAACGTTTCGTGGGTGCATGTATTTGTGTTGTGTCTTGCAAAAAAAAAAGGCCGTGACATCTGCCCACTCCCACTCCCAACCCCAATCCACACCTCCTTCCCCAGTCCTGATGCGGTGTGGACGAGGGTAGAGAAACCAAATGCCATCGTGGTCTAGAGGAGCGATTCCCTCAATCTCTATTCCCTTCTCCTCTTTCCCTGCGCAGACATGAAGCTTTCTCTGTTGGTTCTCATCAATTGTGACCAGCAGCGATGGTGGCAATGAAAGCAGTATCACCTTTTCCGAGCATTCAGGGAGGACTAGAGGAGAAAGAGGACATGTCGAGCTTAATAACCGTCGGTGAAGAAGAGGGTTTGCTACCACCATCACTCGCCTGGTTGTCAAGAAGGATGTCGCCGTTTGGCAATAAAGAACAAGAGCGATCTTGTCCTCTTTCACTTTGCATGAAATGTCAAAAGAATTTGAAGAGAAGTTAAAATCGAAAAAGAACCCACGGGATGGCAAAATATCTATGAGGCAATGAAATAAGTGGCATTTTACCGAATACAACATAAAGAGTGGCATATTATAAGTTTTATCTGTTTAGTTGCTTCTCTTGTTGGCTTGGGACCGCTTGGCATTGCGTCCTTTGCTATGGTCATTACTCATTTAGCCCATCTATGACACATATATGATCCTATATACAAAAGATCTACTTAACATTTGACCGTAGTTATGTATAATCAATCCATCTAACAATTGAAATGATTTTTGGCTTTAATTTTTATTTGTGATACAAGTACTTACTACAAATATGGGGCCTGCCAAAGTACCTTTTTGGAGGCAACCACCAGTCCAAAAAAAACACGCAGATCGGTGATTCTGCCTTGCCGTTGCCCGAGCATTGTCATGGACGGTCGCGAGGAAGATGACAACAAGGTGTGACGGCATGTGGCGGCCCTTCGCATGGACCTCGATGATAGCAAAAAGATGGACGACGGGTCGGCACGGTAACACGTACACGGGGACACGTGGTGCCCCTCGCGTGGCCCTCGGCACAGAGGCGTGGTGCGATGGTTTGGCCGACACAGCAGTGGGGGTGTGGCGGCAATGTGGGCGCGATGACGATAGCCTCAGATCCTGGATTCGGTCGGCATGGATGGCGACGGCGACACGGGCACATCGACAAAGTGCAAATGGCATCGGCGCCGGATTCGGCCCGGTTCACAACGGTAAGGTGTGGACAACAACAATGAGGGCCTAAGTTCTAGACTAATGACTGTTGTTTATAGCTTATCTAATCCCTGGCGTTTCTTCCATTTTGTTCAACAATGCTTGGCAACAAATGATGAGAGCAAGACTCGATTGACAAAGATTGACTATTGGTTTTCGGAGATTGTGGTTCTTAGTTTGGGGAAGACAAGGACTATGCTTACACCATTGGAAATATAGTGGCTATGTGCACTATGACCAACCATAAATGGTGATGGTGATTCACATTTTTGGGTGGTTTTTTTCTTCTTGTTTCTAATTAAGCTAAGTTGTGTACTTTTGGTCTTGAAAATCTTGTAATGATTTGCCGTAATATACTTGCGGATGGACGAAATATACCATTCCTACGCAGAAGGTAAATGGTGGCAGAAAGCTTGGAACTCGTGACTCGGGTCGGCTTGTGTCGAGCTCAGCTTGGATCCACTCAAACTCGTAATCTTAACGAGTCAAGCCAAGCTTGGTTTTAACTCGTTATTTAATGAGCCAGCTCGTAAGATACTCGTTTAGCTTGCCGGTACAAAAGATCACAATATTTTTATGTACTTAAGGCTTCTTAATCAATGATTAGTTATTTAATTACATCTAAATAATTTATATGCAGTAAGTTTTTTATGATTTAGTATTTAATTATTGTGTTAATATATGATAAAATGTTAAACTTGAAATTATAAATGTTATATATATGAGATACAGCTCATAAACGAGCTTAACGAGCATGCTCACGAGTCGAGCTAGGCTTTCAACTCATTAACCTTAACGAATCGAGCCGAGATGACTCGTTAAGATAATAAGCTCAACTGCTCAAGCAAACCGATCGAGAGCCCTAAGGCCTCTCACAGTCGTCCTATATGGGTCGTATCCTAAGTCCACCACGTAGGACGAAAATCGCCACGAGTGGCATGAGCCCGGGCCTGCAGAGGCGCTCGTCCCTTGCAGGGGAAGTGAGTCCCTTGTCAGAAAATCGCAAGGAAGAGGGACGAGCAACGGCTAGGGCACGCGACTGTGGGCGTCGTTCCCCCGCGCGAGCGTCTCGGAGTCCCGAAATCCCCAAATACCCCTGGCTGGCGCGCGATTTCCCCATTTCGTGCCCGATTTTCTCAACTCCCGCACGCATTCCAGAGATGAGAGGAGCGTCGAGGGGGAGGTCTGCACATCCGGAGCTCGGGGTGCTCCCCCCTCCTCCTCAGCCGGCCAATCCATCTCCGATTTGTTGATTCCCTTCAATCGATGTGGAGGCTAGGTGGATCCAGCGCTGGTGGACGAGCGGCGGGTCGATGAGTTCCCGCGCCGGATCGACGAGCTGCCTCCGCCAGTCGTCGAGCTTCAGCCACCGGGCGACGAGCTGCCTCCGTCGATCGAAGACCTGTCGCCAGATCTGGCGGGGCTGGCCTCCAGGACCGACGGCTGAGGACGCTGTCGACGATGGTGGATGCATCCGCTGCAGTGGGGATTTTTTCGAGGAGACGAGAGATGAATACGGGAGACTAAGCTAAGTCGTCTGCCCCTCACTTGGGCATTTGCGGAATTTCTCGTGGGCTGAAGACACAGGCTTATTTCCTCACTGTGGGCTTCATTTTCTCTTACCTGTATTTCTAGATTTTGTGGACCCGTTAGAGCCACTTCTTCACCGTGGGCTTCGTATCTTCGGTCGTTTCCCCAGCCCAAATTGCACCTAGAGCTACGGGAAACTGTGAGAGGCCTAACAAGCCGAGCTGGCAACAAAGGACACACGGAGGCTACTACAGGATGGACGGCCACATCCCCCGACATATGCTTTCCGTTGAAGCGTTGGTGGCCGTTGCAGTGCGCCCCAAGGATCCTCTGCGGCCGGCCGACCGAGAGTTAAAGCGTTCACGGCTCACTCCCATCTACTATTGCTGCCAGGTAGTAGTGGCTGTCCTCTCAACGTCTCTCTCCGATCCCAAACCCTGATGCAGCTGCTGGTGGGGCCCACCCGTCAGCCAGGGAGGACGACGGGTGAACGGATGGATCATCGGTTGGTGGCTGGCTGCCCGGTTTGTATTGTAGGGTTGGTTATCTGCGGCCTCTCGTCTCTCGTTTCGTTTTGGTCATGTGATAACTGATGATGGTGATCAACCTACGGCTGATCTCGGTATGGCCAGTGTAATTATGAGGTGGTTGTTTTATTCTCATGAAGACTTTATATCGGCAGGGGGCATTAATTTGATGTGTATGCCTAATACATGTTATTAATTAAGCTACATGAGCATATGTTACGTTGTCAATACAAATTTTTATGTTTTTTAGTAGTATATGATATATCGGATAACATATATTCTTATTTTTTAATTTGCTTAAGTCCATGCTAAATATTTTTATGATAGTACGATCCCTTAAGTACGGTTAATTGGTATGTTTATCAATACTATTATGATATATTATATTGTGATCTCACTCAAAAGTCATACTTGCTTTACAATATGGAGTTTAATAAACCACCTTGAGCAAATATGAAAGGATTTAGATGTGCTGCCCTCTCTTGCTATATACTAAAATATTGGTTTGTGTCCTCGAAAACAAACGGTATGTGGACACAGTGGATTTCCAAAATATGTCAATCTATCGACACTCAAATTTAGAAAACACTTTGGTATGTGTTTTTTCTATACTATGGTATGTTTGAAATAATGATAACACGACACTGGCCATTTTGATTTGCCAAGAAGAGATACACAACAACATATTTAATTACAGATAATCGTTTTTATCTTTACTTCATTAAATATCATAACATCATGTAAATTCAGCTTTTTTTTTCAGTGGCATTTGGAAAGACATCTGCATAATCAATAAATTCGCTTACATGAAAACTGCAAAAACATAATCAATGAAAATCAGAAAATATGAAGCACTGCCATTTCAAATTCTAGAAGATAGGAATAAAAATAACATTAGATCGACTATGGTTCTCGCTAAACACCAACCGTTACCAATTATTATTACTTAATAGAAAACCATAGATTCGGATTATTCTATCGTGTATAACACTGCCCAACTTATGTATCATGGTAATGACCAAACCACTAATGAGATCAACAAACTGGGGAAATTATTAACCTAGCATGCCACCGTCCTCAGCTAAACATCCTTTTCAAAAACACATTCTTTAAAACAAAAACCACAGTCAATACACCCCCAAATTATAAAAAAACAAATTGAACAATGAAAATTTAATTTACGAAGTACAACCACATGTTTAAAATGTAAGGGTGGAAGATAATCTAATAACCCCCCTAAAATCAACTCTAAAATTAAATGTTAAGTTTCAAATTCAAAATTTTGACCGATAATAAACATGCAGACGACGGAACCCACTTTTTCTTTAGATCGAAAAAGAAATTCGTATTTTAAACAGCAAAAAACCAGTACTACTACACTAACCCATCTTATGCTTTGAATTGAAAATCACATTTTCTTTAACTGCATTTTCTGCCACCTTTTCTCCCTCTCACTCATCAGCTCCTCCTAGAAAAAAAAGAGGAGAGAGAAGTTCAAAAAAAAGAAGAGGGGAGAGAGAGAGAGTGAAAAAAGAAATAAAAAAAGAGAGGGGGGAAGCCAGCCGAGGGAGGCACCCCACCCTTCTTCCCCTTCCTCTTCTTCCCCCAATTCTCCCTCAAACGCGCCGCCCGCATTCCCCCGATCCCCTCCTCCCCGCAGATCTGGGATCCGCCGCCGCCGCCGCCGCCCCGATCCCCCTCCTCCGCCGCGCGATCATCCGATCCTCCTCGTCCTCCCCCCGCCGCCAAGTTGGCGCCGCAGCGTAGGTCCCA
>CM002483.1:2622429-2687882 GCA_000325765.3 Leersia perrieri
GCAGGCCGCTCCCGGGGGGATGGGGGACTCGGGCGACGCCGTCATGGCGCGGTGGCTGCAGTCCGCCGGGCTGCAGCACCTCGCCTCCTCCTCAGCCGGCGCCGCAGGCGGCGGCGGTGGCGGCGTCGACCCGCGTGGTGGAGTCGGCGCCGGAGGGGGGAGCTTGCTTCCGAGCCTGCTCATGCAGGTGAGGTTTTCGATGCCTGATCTAGTTCTTGGTATGCCGGATCGTGTTCGTGGAAATGCGCCCTCGGAATTTTGTGGCTCGCGTTAGGTTGTGGAATTTACATAGTTTCGCTTAGAGATGGTCGTCGGTTCCGTGATTCTTGTTAACTTTTGGCTGCATTGGTTGTATACCGATAGGGGTTGTAGGAATGGGTGATCAAATGCTTAGGTTTGGAAGTACATGAAGGTTGGTACTTGATACCCAACAAGCAGCTTCCGAATGCGTGCATCGATTGATGTCCGAACTGGATATGCGTTGTTCTATGAGGAAATAGCATCCTTTATCCTTTATTGTCTTGGATATGAATGGCTGATTGCTTGATTCCAAACGTTTTATGGGTTTGTAGTTGTTAAGTATGCGCGTGTTTTGTGTGGAGGGGTGCGTGAAGGCCTCACCCCTTTCTAATGCTTATCTGATCCTGAAGTTATCGCGATGAGAATAAGATGCAGCTCGCCCTCCCTCTGTCTTTTACCGCTTTGCTCTAGCCTGAGTATGCTTTACGATTTTCAGTATGAAGGGTAAGAGCGAGTTATTCACTCCTAAGCTCCGAATCCTTTGAGTGGATATGTAGAAGTATGCTATGATCCAGATAAACCATGGTTTTTGAACCCATTGAGATGGCCCAAGAATTTTTCTATATTGATTTTGCTAGTCCTTGGGAAGATCAGTATTCACGTCTAGCTTTCTTGTTGAGGCAGGAGGGCCAAGGTTATGTAGCAAAGACGGCATTCTTAGTTTTTCTCCTCCTGTCTGGTCTGCAAGTACCTCTGGTCCTAAGTACCCCTGAACGGCAACCATCTATAACTGATATTGACAAGCGATATAGATTCTCTATTGATCGATGGAGCTCGTGAACTGGAAGTCGTTTTTTTTTAACCTCTGAAGTTCAATAGAGTCTAATAGATGGCTCGATCTTACATCATCTGATCTTCTCCGGTGTCAGAAGTACTATGTAGCAGAAGTCTGAAGACAAGCCTAAACTTTTCCCATGGGACATAAACCTTTTTGTCAGGTACAGCTTCTTATACTAGGGATGATTTTGTGGATCATTGAAAAAGCCCTAAAACTGGCTTACGCATAAAGGAAAGGCAAGGGGAAATCTACGGTGATTGGTCAGTGGTCTCCTCTCCCGACGCACGCTAAAAAAGGCAGCCAGCTTAAAAACGCTAGCTAGCTGCTTTTTCTAGCCTTATTTAGTTTGGTTAATTACGCTTGCTCTCCGGCACGCTACGGCAACACCCCCTGCTTGCTTCTTTCTGTTCGACGCGGAACTCGTAGCCTCCCCACCCTTGCTTGGCGTTCCATTTGTGATCCCGTTCAAACGGAGACCAAGTTTTGTTTTTTCTTTCTGTTCAGATGGCATGCACTGAATTCCATTTCTTTCAAATGTCTTCAAGGTTCATGTGCATAATGGGAAATATTGTGACAAAGTTCACTTCTAGATTTGTTTTTCTAATTGACAATTCCACGTTCGGTCTATCAGGAGTGACTGGTGCCCTTTCGTGTCTCTTATTCAAATTGCAGATTGCATTTTTGCACCGAGTAACTAGGCTTCATTCTTTTTGTTAGGTTTGGTAGCCAGTGAGCTCATCTAAACTTCAAAGCAAATATGCAATGCAAATGTGCCTGAAAGTATGCTTTGCAAGCAAACTTTGTACCATACATTTTTTTTTCCGAAAGTGCTGGTCTATTTTTTTGTCAGACTGTCAATCATGAGCTACTTTGGTCCTGTTTTGAACTGATGCAGTTTGTGTCGGATGTTCCATACTACAAGTACTCTAATCTTTCCTAGTGATAGGTGTTTCCAGCCCTGTATATGTACTGTTTGCATTTTTGACTGCATTGCTTGTGATGTGTGATAAAAAAGCATTATTTTGTAGGGATATGGACCACAGTCCATTGAAGAGAAACAGAGGCTTTATATGCTTCTGAGAAGCTTGAATTTTAATGGAGAGACTGCACCTCCATCAATTTCTGAGCCTTACACGCCAACGGCTCAGAGCTTTGGCGGTGGGAATTCCCTAGAGGGGTTTTATTCACCTGAATTGAGAGGTGAACTTGGAGCTGGCCTTTTGGATCTTCATGCTATGGATGATACTGAGCTCCTTTCTGAGGTACAACTCAAAAACTTCATTTTTGAAATGATTTTATATTTTCATACCATAACATTCATGAAACAATATGCATGACATTGTAGGTTCTTATTCTATTACTATTTACTGTTGGGATTTTACTGTATGCATGTATGCTACAAGTAATAGGATGGATTCACTTAAATCTTAGTTCATATTGATTCATGTGCATGAAGTGTCTTCAACTCTTCAGCCATGCAATCCATTCCAACTAACTGTTATCCTTTTGGCAGGATGTAGCTTCAGAACCATTTGAGCCATCACCCTTTATGCCAAAGGAAATTGATGAGGATGACGATGACATGATTCCAGGAAGCCAGCAAGGCCCAGCAGATAACTATAATGCAGTGGCCAATGAAAAAGAGAGCACTGCTAGAGAAAATAATGTGGCAAAGATTAAAGTTGTGGTACGTTAAGACATTTGAAGAGTTCTGTTGATAGCTTATTTTGAAATAACAACGCTTGACAAATATACCTGACTTATTTTCACCCCATATTTTCAGGTAAGGAAGAGACCTTTGAACAGAAAGGAGATATCTCGTAAGGAGGAGGACATTATAACTGTGCATGATTCATCATTTTTGACAGTTCATGAACCAAAGCTGAAGGTATCAACTGCTCATCCACAGGGGATTTTGTGGTTCAAGTATTTTTTAATTGCTGGAGAGTAATTTTCTGTTGTTCTGTTGGTTTGTGCCGCTATTGTAATCAATTTATTTAACTGTTGAATGCCTATGATGCTTTATATGGTGGTCAACATAGGAGGAAAAATATCAGTCTAATTTTATTTGATGGCTCCTATACTAATGTGTTCACTTATTTACTGACCATCATATCTACCTTTGTGTAAATAGTCTGGAATACTTCTAGCATTTTCCATACCTACTGTTTCTATATATGCTTACCATGTGCAAAGTGCATACTAGACAGGCCTGCAGATTTTCGGTGATATCGATTGTAGATGCTATATGTACATCTCTGGTACCGGGATCGTTCTTTGTAATGGACATAGATTTGGGTCATTCTGTGGTGAATATATCTATTGTACATTTCTATTATGGCAGCTTAAATATAACATTGCTGCTACAGTCTCAAGAAAACGGAAATTGCCATATTCTAACCTTTCGCACTAACAAAAGTTGTTCAGAAAAGTATCGTGGTTAACTGACTTCTGCTGTATTTATATTTTATTAGCTATGCATGATTATTATATTTTTTTGCAAAGTAGCATTTAATACATTGCTGAAAGGGCTAGACTTCTAGAGGATCAATACTGTTACATACATTTTCATGAATTTCAGTGCATTAGTTTTTCTGCAATATTTTGTATTACTATGTGACATCTTGTATCCATTGAAAGGTGGACTTGACAGCTTACGTGGAGAAGCATGAATTTTGTTTTGACGCTGTCCTGGATGAGCAAGTTTCGAATGATGAGGTATTGCTCTTTGCTCATGTTGACTAAATCATACTCATTTGTATTAAAAGTTATTATGGGACACCAAAACTACTCCCTGTAGTTACAAGAAACGTGTTGGACATTAGGATGTCTTCTGTGATGTATTGTTGAAACCTAGTGAAATTATAATAATGTGAAAGATAGCTTTTGAGACAACTCTAAGCTCATCAACATCACTTCCATGTGTTAGAATTACTGTTCAAATGGTATATTGGACCTTGGCATCTCCGTACTAGTTTTTTTTTTTTTAGTTTACCGGGGGCATGGGGGTGGCAGTTTTTGAGCAAATTGCTTCATACAGTGGTCAATTGATTAGTTTAGTGTTTTGCACACCATGGTAGTACATTTTGTTTATCTATCCAACCTTGATACAAGTTCCAGGCTACATAGTTGATCTATTTTGTTGTTCTTATTGGTGTATCAGGCATGGATTTTTCTGTACAACAGTCAAATGGGCTATTCTCAATTATGCCAGCATTTAACTTTTGGGTTTCTTTGGACAGGTATACCGTGAGACTGTGGAGCCCATTATACCAATAATATTCCAAAGGACAAAAGCAACATGTTTTGCTTATGGTCAAACAGGTAGGCTGCAACGCTGATATATAAAATGGGTATATATATGTTGCATTTTTCAGTTACAAACTAGTGTATTTTTGGTAATCTGTGTTCAACACTTCATTAGTGTCCAATGTATTCCTTGTTTTTGAAGCAATTGTAAATGATAGTATTATTTTGACAAATGATTAGCCAAATGCCTCAATATGATTAACCAAAGATTACAACAAAGCACTGGTAAGCGATTGTGCCAAAGTTGATATGTTGTGCGAATAATGTACTAGTTTGAGTAACCAGAGTTCAGTCTGCAGAAAACACTGGGAAACTGCTTTCACTATCTACTGATTTCCCTTTGTTGGCTTCTAGATTGTAGATCTCATGGTTATTTGAAAATAACAATATTTTCTTTTTTTGAAGTTTTCCCTTCTATATTTTTTACTAGCTTTGTAATATTTTTGTCACATTCATGAGCAGGTAGTGGCAAGACATATACGATGCAGCCTTTGCCTCTGAGAGCTGCACAAGACATGGTCCGGCTTTTGCATCAGCCTATCTACCGGAATCAAAACTTTAAGCTGTGGCTTAGCTATTTTGAGATCTATGGTGGGAAGCTCTTTGATCTTCTCTCTGACAGAAGGTTGGTCGTAGTTTTTCTTTTATGCATTCAATTGGCATTTCTGTTTCCTTCTGATTTTATTGCATCTTGCCTGTACATACTTGCACCTTTCTATGTGCTCATCTTGCATGTGTTAGTATGTGTTTGGTTCTGGATACATGTGCTTGTCTTTTGTTTGTTAGAATTTATTCTGATGACTAACTATATGTAGAGATGCTGCTCAATGTGACATTATGTTTTGTTGCGTAGGATACTATGAGCTATCATCCAAAAGTTATCCAAACACTGTTTTTTTATCTAATATCCAAACACTGGTTAATCTTTAATTCCATTTGATGTATTCTTAACTTGTATTTGATGACCCATTGATAATACTGTTTAGTTCGAATTGTACTTCTCAATAAATTTTTTGTTTTGAAGTGGCTTTTGACTTGGATTGTTCAAATTGTTTACTCAATCTGTATTTTGTTAACTCTTGTTTTGCAGACATCTTCTGATGAGGGAAGATGGCAAGAAACAAGTTTGCATTGTTGGTCTGCAGGAATTTGAGGTTTCTGATGTTCAGATTGTCAAGGAGTATATTGAGAGAGGAAACGCAGCACGTAGTACAGGATCAACAGGGGCCAACGAAGAATCATCAAGGTCACATGCTATCTTGCAGTTGGCTGTCAAGAAGCATACCGTAGTGCCTGACACCAGGCGAAGAGATCGAGATGTTGTCAACACGAAGGCTGTGGGGAAGATTTCCTTTATTGATCTTGCTGGAAGCGAGCGTGGTGCCGATACAACAGACAACGATAGGCAGACAAGGTGGTACCTTTTTCTCTTATTTTTTCTTGTGTACTGTATTTTCAAACTATTGACCTGCAACTTTTGTTCTATCAGAATTGAAGGAGCTGAGATAAACAAAAGCCTGCTCGCTCTGAAGGAATGCATTCGAGCCCTTGATAACGACCAGATACACATCCCTTTCAGAGGAAGCAAGCTTACAGAAGTTCTTCGCGATTCATTTGTTGGCAACTCTAGGACGGTGATGATATCTTGCATTTCTCCAAATGCAGGTTCATGTGAACACACGTTAAATACCTTGAGATATGCTGATAGGTAATAGTTCAAAATGTACCTTACAATCTCTGATTCATGTACAGGTTTCAGTTAGTTATGTCTATTCACTTACAAAAATACTGATCAACTAACAGGGTTAAAAGTCTCTCAAAGGGTGGCAATACAAGAAAAGATCAGCCCACTGGGCCAACTATACCTCCCGGCAGGGATTCATCTGCCCCTTCGTATCCTATGCCCATTGAAACTGAGGAAATTGCCAACCAGATTCAGGAGAAGAGACCCGTTGAAACTTCTAGGAAGGTTGCCGAAAATGCTACCTCGGTCTCTTCCATGGAACCTGACAGGAATTCTGTTAGTATGATTCCAAGTTATTCTAACAGAGGAAGAGAAGAAAATGGCTCATCTGGTTTGAATGACAGAGATAGGGTTGATCTGAATTCCAGTCGAACTGGCTATAACAACAAACCACAGCCTGTTCAGAATTCAGCATATGCACAAGAAGAGGAAAAGGTTACAAAAGTTTCTCCTCCTCGGAGAAAGGCTTATAGGGATGACAAACCTGAAAGACAGAGCAACTACATGAAAAAGGACAGTGGGCCTGAGACAAGTAGGACTGGGTATAAGGTGCACCAGGCAAAGCAGTTGCAACAGCAACGGCCAACATCTGCTTCAGCTTCTCAGGCTTCGTCAAGGCAATCTGAAAAGGAAAGTTCTTGTGATGACGTGGAAATAGATGCTATTCTAGAGGTAAAGGAAGTAATGTGTACTAAGTATTGTTATGTCATAATCCTCAACGGAGCTATATGTTAATTTTTCTTTCATATTTTAGGAAGAGGAGGCTCTCATAGCAGCACACAGGAAGGAAATCGAGAATACAATGGAGATAGTACGAGAGGTAAGCTATAAATCCATCTAACTGAATAAATAAATAATATTCATAACTTGTGCTCTTTAAATGGACTTCTAAGTGTATTAGGTCATCATGATCCGCACTATTGGTGGTTTCATGGTCTTAGTCTTGTGCAAAGCTGTATTGAAGTACTGTGTTCCTCGGGAAGAAATGGTGTCATATATATTGCACCTGTAGCTCCAATGGTCTTAATTAGAATTTTTTCCAGAGACATTGAGAAGTCAAGTCCCCTATTATAGCATGTGACGGCCATTAAAAACCTACTAATCTGAGATTAAATAATCTAGGCTCTATGTATGTTACATCTCAATGCATTAGCCCTATAATATTTGTTCAAGAACTTTAGCTGTCGTCTATAATTGCTCTTAAATCTGAGTTGCATAACATGCAACAGAATCTGCTTACAACTTACTGTAAAGTTAGCAGTGCTGAATTCTGTGGTTTGGTCTGAACTTGAAAGTAGATTTAGTTTTCCCTTCTCACTCTTGTGACACCTATTATGTGCTAAGTTTTCTCTACTTGACATATTTCATGACAATTGACTGGTACCAAACACGTTACCAACCTTAGTCCATTTCCTCGCAAAAAGGCCTGCAACTTTGAACTTAGTGCAAGTAATTTCTTTGTAGAACATGTACCTTCCAGTTCTGTACGTTTCATTATTGGTGCTTCATTCTGATACCATTACTGGTTTGGAGTACCAGTTAATCAGATTATTTAGATGCTCTACTGCTACATGTGCCTCACATGCCATGATCGTGATAGCATACAGAAAGTTAAACGAATTGGTTTAATATATGATAGATGATTCTTTAAGTACATCACTACATTGCATGATTTTTATCTTTGTTGCGTAGATATTTCTGCTTATGAAATATGACATCCCTTGATCATATCATGCTGCTGAACCAAGTCCACCTTTATTTTCAATTTCAGGAGATGAACCTTTTGGCAGAAGTTGACCAGCCAGGGAGCCTTATTGACAACTATGTAACACAACTGAGTTTTCTTCTGTCACGCAAGGCTGCAGGCTTGGTCAGTCTCCAAGCACGCCTGGCGCGGTTTCAGCATCGTCTCAAAGAGCAGGAGATCCTTAGCCGTAAAAAATCTTCCAGATAGTCGGTCATTACTCAGCGACGTTGGCCTTTTGCCTTGTCAGAGCACTGATCGGAGCTTTGACCGCCTTTCTCGAGAAGCTCTTCCCTCTTGTGCTCCTGTAGTGTTTGGATCTAAGCAAGAGCTAAACAAAGATGACAGCAGTTGCTTAGGGACAGGGTGAGGCACCTGGTTGGTTGGTTTCATTTGGGACGGTTTGTCAGGTTTGATCAGCAGTTTGCTAAATAGTCCTTTCACAGTGGGGCTGCTTGGGCTTGTTGTTTTTCGGCAGATGCATGGCTTTGCCCTCTTTTGCCAGTTTTTTTTTGTATGATGAGACTTGTAACTACTGTGTTTGCAGATATGGATGGGTTGGTTTCTGTGGTGGGGGAGACAACCCTCTCTTCTTTTTTTATCAACATAGAGATATTGTTGTTGTATTCTTTACTGATTATTTTGCATTGGAAAAGAAAAGTTTGTGTATGTCAAGGACTAGAAAATATTTAATGTTTCACCCCTACATATTCCCATTGAGGGTTTTGAGACAGGATGTGAAATGATTTGTAACTGTGGTCTGCAAATGTACTGAAGCCGAGTTCAAGTTTTATGGTGAATTCTTGTATCAAGAGGACTGTATGTTCAATTCATTCGGCAAAAATAGAAGAAATGTATGGGGAGAAACTGAGAACCTGGCAGAAACATGAAATTGTAACACCCATTTGATCAGATGAAGTGAGTACAGTACTTTGTGGGGACACCAAAAAAAAAAAAAACTCCCAGCCCAGTGAGAATTTGAGTCGGTCTCAGTGGAGACTGGAGAGTAAGTTCATATTCGAAACTTAGTGAGCGGGTGTCAAATCCAAACGAGTAGATACTAGAGACATGTATCTGTCCCAGCTCAATCCAATTAAAAAGCTCATGGTGGATTTGTGGGGACCAAATAAAAACTCCCATAGAGAATTCGGGGTGGTCCAGCTTGAGAAAATTAAAACCGAGATCAAATTTTGGTGACAAGAGTTTCAAACTTCAAATAGATATCAAATTTAAGTGGCACGAACCTAAAAATTCAAAATGAGATCAAATTCAAGTAAGACCAATTTATAAATCCAAACGAGTCCCATCTAGCCGTCTCTGCTGAATACGGTCTCTGTGCACAACAGAGAAGAACGATGCGCGGCGATTACTCATACAATGAAACTGAAACTAGAATGGTGATGGAAATCGTCTGTTTTCGCTGTTGGATTATAAACAAAAACGAAAATTTGAATCTTTCATACTTAATTTTGAAATTGATTTTGAGGTTTTCTCATCATGATTTTTTTCGTCCTTGGATTTCAAATCATGAATAATACGGATATAAAAGTTTTACCCTAAATTATGTTCTATTGCTTTGTTTATATGGCTACGGCTTATTTGAAAAGGCGAAATGATCGCACTTTAAGCACTTTTCCTAACGTTTTCATCTCCACGCGTGACGAATGACGATAAAAACATAGGGCATGGTTTTCATCTCCGGCAGCAACCATACGTCAATTAGCAAAATTGCGAAATAAGAACACCCATTGAAAACTTGAGATTGTCCTAGTGAAGAAAATTCATATTTAGATCGAATTCAACTATAACTAACAAGCGAGAGCGGGTTTCAGATCCAAATGAAACCCTTCTTCCAGCCGTCACAGCCCAATACAATCTCGGCCCAATACGGCCTTTCCTTTCTAGGCCCAACACAAAAGGAGAAGGGCAAACGCAGAGAGAAAGAGAGGGGAAAAGCTCTCGAGCTCGAGCTTGGCGGCGGCGCGAGGAGATGAGCGGCGAGGCGGCGGCGGCGGTCGGCGGCGGCGCGCCGGAGGAGAACGGCGTCCCTCCGAACGTCACCATCTACATCAACAACCTCAACGAGAAGATCAAACTCGAGGGTATTACTACCTGACTCGCCTTCCCCCTGCTAAACCCTAGCCCTAGGCGTCAATTCGTGCGGGCTGGTTATTGTAAATTCGTGGTCCCGTGGTGGATGCTTTTACTGTGATGATTCTACGGTGAAGGGCTTTCGTCTCTGTGGGTTTCGCCGCGGTGGGAATCTGCCGATGCGGCCGTGAGCCTCGTAGGTCGTAAATCTTGCCTGGCCTTGCTCCACGGGAATCACCGGGATACGCTTATGAATGGGGAAGGGTTTTTGCGCGGGCGATTGGCGTCGAGGAATGCAGTGTCATCGCTTTTGCTTTGGAAGACCATGCAGTTGAATGAAACCCTAGAGGTTGTAGGTTTAGGTAGTACTTGTTTAATTGTTTGGGCATTTTTTCGAACACCTCGGCTATGTGGGTTTTGGGTGCATCCTATGGTTATTCGATGGATCGGTGTGGATTACGCCTGGTTGGCTTGTGACAGTTTCATGCTTGTTATCTGATCTCTCGTGCTGAATTTTGTTATAGTGTGGCTTCTTTTTATCTTGAAGGCTAAGTTATAATTTTCTGATATCCTTGCAGAGCTTAAGAAATCCCTCCGCGCCGTGTTCTCCCAGTTTGGGAAGATTCTTGATGTGCTTGCTTTCAAGACTCTGAAGCATAAAGGCCAAGCGTGGGTTGTGTTTGAAGATGTTGCCTCAGCAACTGAGGCTTTGAAGAGCATGCAGGACTTTCCCTTCCATAATAAACCTATGGTGAGGTTACTGTAGTTTGATATCATGCTAATACTATCCCTTGTCCAATAAACTGGTTTTCTGGTTTATTGAATATTTTCAGTGCTGCAGGCTTTGCTTACTTTAACAACTAATATGAACTTCGAAAGGACCGCAACAGTGATGTTATAAATTAATAGAAACCTCGTTTTTCTCTTTAGAATATACTCCCTCCGTCCCAAACCATAAGGCCTATTTCGTTTTGTTAGGACAAGGGTTTGACCCAAGATTTTTCTATTAACATATCATTATTGCGATGAAAAAACATAATCATAAGAAAGCAGGGTTTCTATTATGACATAAAATTGAATACGAATCTAACAACATCAATTTTATGTCATAAAAATAATTTTTAATAGATAAATTGTTGGTCAAACTCTTGTCCTAACAAGTCCAATTACTCCCTATAATTTGGGATGGAGTAAGAAAAGTTCAAGCTATATCAAACTCAATATGATATCATCTGTTTTTTTTTTCCAATAAATGATTTTTCATGGTGTCTTCAATGTTTCACTTCAGAGAATCCAATATGCCAAAACCAAGTCAGATATTATAGCAAAAGCTGATGGCACCTTCGTACCTCGAGAAAGAAGAAAGAGGAATGATGAGAAACGTAAGATGCTAGATGTCATTCCTTTTCTCTTTTTTGTTTAAATGTAAATTATTTTGTTCTTATGAATGTCTTATCCATGGGGATGGATTCATGTCTGATTAGGTATTATTGTCTTAGCTCGTCATAATTATCTTCATGTTGACCGGTTCTTTTTGGTTTAACATTGTTAGGTTTAGCTGTCCATCTCATGTTAGCTGTCTAAATAATTAGGTTTGAGCAGATATTGCTCTATTTGTAATTAGTGTCATTAGCACGATTTTTACTTTACAACTGTGCTGTTGCTGTGTGATATATGATATTGGTATGTAAGCTGGAACTCCCTGAGATGCCAGCTACTATTTGTGGCCCTTGATTCACTACAGAAGCTATAGGCAGTAGTTGGTACATTATGGCTACATTTAAACTATTTCCAATGAAGATATGTTTGCTAACTCTTTACCTTGTTTCCATTTCATTTTCTTTCACTGAGATCAATATAGACGCATTTGCCTATTTGCAGAATTTCATATATTATGTCATGAAGCAAAAAATATTGTTACTTCTTGTATCTGACCACCTTTCTCTGGTCCTGATTTACTATGCAATTACTATTTAATCCCCTAGATTGGATCAAAACATTCATGCCAATAAGGCAGTAACCTCTCAAACCTGAGATCAGCTATCTGCTTTGTTTACTTGTAGGCATGTTCCTTTGTTGATTTAGTTTCCTTCTGAGAGGATTCCTTTAGAATGGTTGCAGCTATGGGGCTATAACAAATTTACTCATGTTCCTTTTTCGCTGTGCGCCTGTGTCTTGAGAGCAAGTAACATTATTTTGATTTTCCTTGAATGATGCAGCTGAAAAGAAGCAGAAGCGCGAGCAGCATAATGATGTTAGCCAAGTTGGCTTAGGTGTGAATGCTTACCCTGGTCTTTATGGAGCACCTCCGGTATGTATTTTGAAACTGATTGAAGAATGTGTTTCAGATTCCTGTACCTTTTTGTTCCCCTTTTTTTTTTTTTTTTTTGCATTCCGTATGTGCAGAGTCAGTTGTACTAGATGGTTAACTGTGCAAGTAGACTTTTTTGCTTTCATGGAGCCCTCTCAGAATAGCTGTCAGTGGACATCTACCATTCTTCATCATTTTATTGCATATGTACATATGGGTGCTATGCTCGACTCATCTTAGCTCCATATTCTCACATGCACATTTTCCTCTCTGTAGAACAGATGTTCTGCTTCTTGTTTCATCATTCTATTTTGGGAATTGAGTGTGGCAGTGTGCATGTATGCAGTGCTATGCACTAACCAATCGTCCTTGTAGAACTAGTTATATGATAGCCATTCAACACACCGAGGAGATTCACCTAGCAATTAGAAGTAGCTTGAGGCTTAGGTGGGGAAATTACAACCTGAGGCAATTTCATCATATATCAGGAAAGTCATCACTACAGTGTTGTGAACCTAGTACAAGGTAGAAAGAAATATGCTAGGTGAAGGAGGGAACAGTCACTTTTCCACTGGGATCTCTGTTTGGGCCCCTTAAGAAATAGTCTGAACTTATGGAAACAACTAAAAGAAGATAAGCTTGAGAACCAAATTCAATGTTTAACACCTTAAACTATTCCTATGATTTGATAAACAGTAACTGCACACATAACACGACCAGTATTCGTACATTATGCTTTCACATTTAAATGTGTTCTTATTTTGCGCCTGTCTTGTTTTCCTAAGCCCACTACTATTGATGCATTTGACTAAGCTACTTATTTTTCTGTACAGCTCTCTCAGCTGCCTTTTGGTGGGGCACAGAAGGTCATGATGCCAGAGATAATTGTACCGAATAACATCCTATTCGTCCAAAACCTCCCACATGAGACGACCCCTATGATGCTTCAGATGCTGTTCTGTCAGTATCCAGGGTTCAAGGAAGTGAGGATGGTTGAAGCAAAACCTGGAATTGCTTTCGTGGAGTACGGAGATGAGGGGCAAGCCACCGCAGCCATGAACCTTCTTCAGGGGTTCAAAATTTCAAAAGATAACCAGATGCTTATCTCGTATGCTAAGAAGTAAAGACTGTATCAAGTTGCTCAATGAATGTTGTAGTCCAAGTTTTGCACATTTGATAGATTTTCATTGTTAGGTAGACTACATCATCATGATAATCATGTTAATGTACTCAGATGCGCTTGTGTTTCAGGAATGAGATGAAATTGGGACCTTCTTTGACCTCGTGTATTATTATCCTAAGCTAGTTGTTGCCCGCTTATGTAACATAACGAGTTTGGACAGCCTGAAACGATCTGCATTTTGTTATTGCTGTCATGTTGGAATGTTTACCATCTTTTGTACATGAAACACCCTAGTCATCTGACAACTATGGTGATCTTCAGGTGACTTGCGTAGGTGAAATGGCAAAAGAAAAGCTAAAATGGACGCCGGCAAGTAGATAATCCAAAAGCATCTGTTATCATCAACTCACAATCTCAAAACAAATACATTACTCACAGTCGGAATGAAACTGCTATTTTGATAGTTTCGCAGCAAATAGCCCACGAGAAACTACAACATATATGGTAAAGCAACTACGTCAATGAGCACTAATACACGGCAAGTCTTCAGAAATAAAGAACAATTGTCTGTTCACTTAAGTGGTCAGATTCTAAGACATTTTACGGAATTATCTTTCCTGGTTGATGTACACAATCTTTGGCGCATAACCCGAAACTGGGTTACTGAAGTTGATTATGTCAGAGAACACTATGGAGTCACACTCTTTCGAGTTCAGTGACGTGCTTGCCCAGCTGGTCCTTGAGCTCTTTCTGCCACCCTTCAATGAGTTGCTTATGTTTCACAATGAGCTCAGACTTGGTTTTCAGCTCTTCCTCCATTATAGCAATATCCTGCAAACAGAAACCAAACATGTTAAAACATGATGACAGATTATTGATTAGAGCCTAGGACAATAACATATTGGAGTTCTCTTAATTCTTTTGAAACTTACACTGAAAAATCAATGCAAAATAAAGGCTCCAACACTTACAACAGAAGAGCAATATTATTGGTCAAATGGATTTCGTGCAACCAATTTAGATGGCTTTAAACTTACCGATGAGATAAATCTTACAAAGCATTACCACAAGCAATCTAAAATGTCAATGCGACTATATGAGGAGTACTAACACTGAGAACCTTCAATTGACGATTTTCTAGAGAACTAGCGCCAAAAATATGGGAGTGATTTGGAACTGGCACAGTAATTTGAAGATTATAAACAACACAAACTCCAACCCTTCTCTTCAATCTTCCACCTTAAACCACTCCTTCCTTTGCCATACCTATGCTCTCAGCCTCTCCATGAACCCCGGCATTGCTACTCTATTTGGTCTATCCTTACCCAAACTAGTACTTCCTACAGCCTGAGAAGAAACATTGCAAGCCTAACGCAGTTAGGCCATGTTCAATGGGGTGCTTAAGTGGGTGCTTAGAGAAGAAAACCGTTTTTTTTTTTGGCCAGCTGGGCTATACGCAAATCGATCGGTGCCAGGAGAAGCGGCGGAAGCTAGCTAGCGCTTGCGGAAAAATCGGCGCCAGGAGACGCAACCGGGGGCGCTCGGCGCTAGCGTCGGTATGACCGAGCTAATCTGTACCGAACAAAACTGATTCTACCGATTCCAACGTAATCAGATAATCTCCGTTTGTTTGGACCTAATCAAATGTATGACCGAGCTAATCTGTTTGTATGGTCCTAATCAAATGTGGACTACGTGATAGTAGCTGATTTTCTCTATAAATACCACACACACTATATGACAAATTCTGAACCTTCCTCTTCCTTTGCAATTTCAAATAATGCAGTTTACTATATTATATTAAGTTTATGTATTCAGTTCTTACTTTATAATACAAGCCACAAAAATTCTAGACAACCTTGCATACCATTGTAGATTTTAGATGCTTAGATGGGCTCTAAGCAATTAAGCATCTATAGTTTAGGAGTTCTGCATTGGAGATTAAGGCTCTTAGACAGATGCTAAGGAGCATTTTTTTTCTAAGCACCTATTTAAGCATCTGTCCCATTGCACATGGCCTTACAATTCTCTGGTCATAGCAAAGAACAACAACCAATCCAGCCCAACCCACAATTGCCAGCTAACCATACTACTTTGAACATGTGTACTCCACTTGCTACTGGGGAAAGGCAAATCTCAGGATTTCTTACTAAATCGATGCAGCAAATTACCTTGCGAAGCATATCTTCTGTCGTCGGCCGGTCCTCGCGCTGCAGGCTGATGAAGTAAGACTGGAGCTTCTTTGCAGCCTCCATGAAATCCCTTGCGTGCCTCTCAACATCAACTGTTCCATATTATACCAACCACAACATTCAGAATCTCTGTTTTCATAACCAGCAAGAAAGAAAAACAGTCCAATTCATATATCGATGGTTGAGGCTTTGAGCACATCCTCTAATTTCCAAAGGGAAAATGCTACTCTCAGTCTCAGCACTCGCGAGACACAGCACACCAACTCAATTTCGTCAGTTGGCCCAAATTTCGCTATAGAACGAGGGGCTTCCTAATCCCCATCCTCATAGGCAAAACAGCGAACACCTTGCGGGCGAGCTGTGCACACACATCAAATCTTTTGCTGGGGAGGCCTACGAATCAAAGCAGACGGGAGCGGGAGGAGAAGGGTAACGGAAAGGATAGTCCAGTCGGTCCGACGTACTCTGGTGGGAGGATTGGAGGGAGCGGTCGACGGCCTGGAGCTCGCGGGCGGGGAGGCAAGGCAGCAGCGCGGCCTCCAGCGCCGCCACGCAGGCCATCATGCCTTCGCGCGTGCTCTCCGCGGGGCCCTGCTGCTGCTGCGTCGATGCCGCCGAGGTCGGCGGCGGCGTCTGCGCCGGCGGCTCAGCCATGAGAGAGAGGTGGGGATCGCGAAACCCTTGTTTCTTCTTCTTCTTCTTCTTCTTCTTCTTCCAGATGGCTTTCCTTTGAGCGAATTTTGTTTCGCCCTGGTAGAAAACAAACTAAGCAGCGGCCGTTGATGGAAGGATGGACGGCTGTGATGCAACCACCGCATACTCGTGCTCCCTATCACCCTATGTCCGAAAAGACAAAACGTCTCTAGACTTCTAAATGTATATTCCCTCCATTTCATAATACAGGACGTTTTGATTTTTTGTTTGCAATGTTTCATCATTCGTCTTATTTAATAATTATGAAAATATCATTTATTTTATTTATGATAATTTATTATCAAAATTACTTTAATTATGACTTATCATTTTTATATTTACACTAAATTTTTAAATAAGACAAATGGTCAAACGTAACATAAAAAAAGTCAAAACGCCTTGCATTATGAAATGAAATGGAAGTAGTGCAATGCTATTATATGCGTGCGCTTTGCATTTGAGGTATTGGTATAAAGGAATAATAGATTGTTTCCTCATATATTTAGATCTCAAGTACCCGTATATATTGCCTCCTTGGCGTTATAATTCAATACAAGCTTTATTTGCAACAATCACGTCCAATGATTTTAACACTCACATATGAATTCTGTGCGTAGATTGGTCTCGTTTCATATACATTTCGTACGGTTTCCGACTTTACACATTATACTCACACTATACTTTTATTCAATCTCCTGACTCTTTGCTCCACAGTTCAGCGGCCAGTGAGGTCTGAACTGAGGCTGTATTATTACTGTTCTTCATCAATCTCAGCTGAAAAACACATGATGGTAGTAGGATCAAACTTTACAGATGGGCGTTGGCATTGTTCTTCGCTGCACTCTGCAAATGTAATTCGTTTTTGAACAAAAAGTCAGAAACACATGTGCGGAAATTTGCAGAATTGATTTGTTCATGCCTGAAGAACGAAAATGGGATCAGCGAAGTCATTGTTCTCACCAGAGGAACACCTTCTTCTGCCCTCTCTGACAGATAAGAGCAGGGCTTGAAGAACTGGCCATACTTCCTCTCCCACTCTGATAATTTTGCATGGATGCGCTTTGCGCCAATGGAATCAGCCCAGTACATGATGCCTCCCCTGGTTGCACAATCAGTTCAGTAATTTGTCAGAATTCAGAGTTCAGCTGTTGTCAGGGAAATTGAAGCATCTACATATTGTTCAGAGTTCAGATAAATTGAAGCATAGGCATTTTTCAGAGTCAGAGGCAGCACCTGCATTGTGGAAATCCCATGCCCAAGATTGAGGCGACATCGAGGTCGGAGGCTTTGATGGCAATGCCCTCACTGAGGACCTGACAGGCCTCATTGATAACAGGGAAGAACACCATATCCACTATTTCCTTGTTGTCAAGCTTCAGTAGCTGGCATCATTTGCACAAATAAAATTAATTATAGATCATACGGATAATCCTACCTGTTTCTGATAACATAAAACTTTTGACTTCAAGATCCATTAAAGTTTCAATTTATGCACCAAGCGAACGCGTAATTTATCATAAAGATTTCACGAACATTCTAAGTTAAATTCGAGAACTGGCACGCTTAATCAGTCATGTTGATATACACTACAAACATCATCGGTGTTTCTTTAAAGTGGTGGATAATATAGAACTATAGGTGAGGTAATTCTTTGAACTTCATTGCCCATCATACCAAACTAAGAAAAAATCTTATTCGGTTTACAAAAATTTATATTCATATATTGTTTTTACTACCATTAGACTTTCTGAACAGGGTGGAAAACAAGAAGTTTTGTGAAAGAAGAGCATAAAAGAAGGATCAGAAAGAAAGAAAGGCGAAAGCAGACCTCATTGTCAGGCATAATTCGAGCCATACTCCTTGACTTCTGAACATACTTGATGATATCAGGATCAGGGATCGCCTTCCGATTACCCTCATACTTGTAAAACCCCTTTTGAGAGGCTTCACCTGTGTAAAAGGCAAGTAAATGACAGTAATCGGGGAATACTTGGAATTACTAGAGATCAGCACAAAATTGAAAATGTCCATGCTTGTCCACCAAAGGGAAGCAAAGGAACACTGCAGGTAATATTTGAATAATTTTACCTGTCCTTTTGTCTTCCAACATGAGGGGAACCAGCATCGACTTGTTAACACTCACAGAAGAGTTTTCAGGATACTGCATGCGAGAGGCTAGAGCAACTCCGAACCCAACCAGGTCTAGCAGTCTGGTTAAAGTATGAAAAAGGGCAAAGTGCGACTCAATTCCATGTATAACTATTTTTTTTTAAAAAAATCGGCAATTCTCAATACCAAGGATTCCATTGCAATGCCTGAGGCTCCAATCAAGCAATGTAGGGGACAAATCCCATCAAGTTTTGTAAACGTGTTTTTTTTTGGCAAGCAACGTGGACATGTATCAAGGAAGGTATGCACATTTGTCGCAATAAGAAACAGAATGATTGACCCATTGCATTTCAGTTGTGCAACATTTCTAAAAACTCTCTCCAGCAAATTCAATGAACTCATTTGTTTATTTTTTCAACACTTAGGCCATTTTCACTGGATATGTTTACCTGAATGGACCCATTGGCATCCCAAATTCAGTACAAACTTGATCAATCTTGTAAACATCCATCCCACAATCAACAAGCAAGAGCGCTGTCTCAGTATAGGAAGTAAACATCCGGCTAACCGCAAAGCCAGTACAACTGCCAACCACTATTGGTGTCTTCTTTATCTTCTTTCCCACATCCAGCAAATCAACAACTACTTGTGGTAAGGTACGTTTTGAGCGGACTATTTCCAGAAGTGGCATTACATGAGCTGGACTGTGGAGAAATCGGACTGTGTTAAGTAGCTCACAAAAAGAGGTATGCCTGAATCTGATTAACATCACCTTACCAAAAAAAGTGTGCACCGATAATGCGATCTTGGGAGTTTGTTTTTCCTCCAATCAGGTCAAGATCAATGGTAGAAGTGTTAGTGGCAAGTACACAATGGGAAGGGCAGTACTGCTCCAAGTCAGCAAACACTTGCTGCTTCACATTCACATCCTCTACAACTGACTGTCAAGATGAGGAAAAAAAAAACATATGAATAAATGGATAACATTCCTATGTTGCTCAATGCAATAACCGGACATCAGTTAGATGCGTTACTTGCCTCAATAACTAAATCCACGTCCTTGAAACTCTCATAACCAACGACACCTGTAAGAAGTGAGAGCGTCTTCTCATATTCCTCCTCGGTCATTTTCCCTTTCCTGACTTGACTCTGCAAATTTGCTGATAATAAGGAATGTAGTGAGACATTTCTTCCTTTTCTGAATTGTTCTGGTATCAAGACACAACAGAATTTAGACAAGAAAGGCACTATGGTTGAACAAGTGCAACATATGGAGTACCTTTGATCCTGTCAATTCCTGCGTTCAAGGATTTCTCACTTACTGCTTTGAGTATGACAGGATAATGGCTCAGCATCAGTGCAGTTGCAATCCCAGAACCCATAAGCCCACCACCAACAATGCCAACTTTAGCTACCTGTCTAGGCATTAAACCTATGTCTGTGATCCCAGGAACCTGTTGCAAGTGCTATAATACTGGCATCATACATTTATAATAAAAGATTGCTACTACAAGGTAAGCAGATATGATTCTGCATGCAGCATGTATTACATTACAATTTTTACCTCAAATAATGCACTGCAAGAGCCTGATCATATCTTTTTTCTTCAAAACTAAAAACAGTGATCTTTCCTTATTCATTACCTTTGGTGCCGCACGCTGTGAGAAAAAGACATGAACCAAGCTTTTACATGTATCTGTGAAAACCAGGTCCTGGAAAACAATAGCTTCCTGCATTTATAGTGTCAATTTTTTTTCATCATTTCGGTCAAGCCAAAGAACAACATTAAGCCAAATGTAGTGTCATGTACCTTCCGTAACCCAGCTCGGGGTCCTGAAACTATACCTTCCTCAATAACATCAATACAGAGGAGTGGGTGCTGAAGATTAGTAGACTGCTTCTGAACCTGAGCTCTTGCAACCTTCAGGATCTCCCTGACCTCATCAGGGGACTCTAGTTTGTCAGTTCTACTGAGAGTATGGACCCACGGCCTTCTTGACTCGCATATATCCAAAGCCCAACGGCAGGCCATATCCAGCAAATCATCAGGTGAAACTATGGCATCAACTAAACCCAGTTGATGTGCCTCTTCAGCTTTAATAGTCTTGGACAACTGACAAAACAGGTTTATTTCACTGTTGAGAAATATCAAAGTCTGGAACACACCAAAAAGAAGAAAAACAATTTTGGGTGAAATATACCAGCATCATTTCAAGTGCTTTTGTCAGTCCAACAAGGCGCGGAAGTCGTTGTGTTCCTAAAATTTAGGACAAGAGAAAGGAAAATAACTTAAAATATAAGTTAATGATCTATATCATAGTCTGAAATCTGATAATGATCAGCTCCATACATCAATAAGAAATGTAGTTTGACTACTGCATCAGTGTTATCAGGGAAAATCATTGGATCACTAGGTAAGGAATGCACATGACTTGACCCTCTCTTGAAGAAGTATATAATACCTCCAAATGCGGGGATCACCCCAAATTGAAGCTCTGGAAGACCTAATTCAGCTGTTGGAGTCGAAATGCGTGCTTGGCATACCTAAGTGCAGAAATACAATTCTATAATAAGACTCCAATGCTGAAATTTAAAGACAAATTAAGTAAAAAGAAAACAGGTCATATCTATACCATGGAAATTTCTAATCCTCCTCCAAGTGCAAAACCGTCAATAGCAGCTACTGATGGCTTTCCAGCAGCTGGTAAAGGTGACAATCACGAAAAGGAGCATTATGCAGTAAGTAGGCTCACTGGATTGAGAAGAGAATGATCAGTGTAAACTTGTATGCGCGTGGCTTATTGGAGTACTTGGACCTATGAGACTTCTGACAAGTTTTCAGATGAGAACAGAAGTCACAGATCAGAATCATTTGGCTGGCTAAGTTGAAATAATACTGGACTGCTAATCATCATTACAAAATGGGCTTGCCAAACCCAGCATGATTCAATCCAATGTTAGAAGATTGTGTAGGTATATTCACAGGCCGTCCTAGTAGCATTGGGGATTCATAAATCAATCTTAAATTAGGGGACTAATAGACTGGTGGATGCAAGTTTACTCGTCATCTTGACATGCTGGTTGTTTCAAAAGCACTACAAATTCATAACAAAAAGCTTTCAACAACGCCAACTTGATTGATACTAAGCAGGTCTTTCACCAAATTAAAACTAAAAGCATGGATAAGATTCTGGAAGGCATAAAAAGAAGCTTGATAGGTTGATCAAGGACAGCATCTAAAGTTCCAAACTATCTTTGGTTGATCAAGTTATTTGTTTGTTGTGGCACATTAGGTGTGTTCATGTAAAGTTTGTTTTGTCCTGCCATGGAGCAGCTGCTATTTATTTGTATGAATCAGGTCAGACAGAACTCTCTTGGAACTTCTAGAACAAAAGACAAAATGCCGAGTGTGTTCTTCATGAAAATTGAGAAGAGATCAAGAGAATGTGATTTACTCAAATACCTTCAAGAGTACTAGCCATGGTATCTATGGGCAGATAATCATTTAGTTGCTCCGCTATTCAAAACAAAATGTGACAATGTTAGTTAGAGTTGTAAGTGAAATGATTATAGATAATAAGTTACTGAATAGGGCCAACCATACCTTTGTTTCTCTGAATAACACCAAACGTATTAATGTCTAGTCCTCCAGAAAATACTCCTTCTTTTCCTGTAGAAAATATATCCACAATGAAGAAAGAGAACTGCAAAATCTGGATAAGGGGACAGTATCTTCACTGTACTACCAACAACAGGGTAAGCATATCTTAAAAATGGCTTGTACCTGTCACTACAATAGCTTTTACATCATTCCTCCGAAGTGCTTCTTCATAGTTGTCCTTCAAGCTATAAAAGACTGAAAAATGTACAATGGGAAAAAGACTTAGACAAATGGACTTTGCATATAACCATAGTTGCTAGTATTAGGCAGTGTGCTTAAGGATTGCTCCAAGATAATAGCTCTTATCATAAGAATGTCTGTAAAGTGAATTACAAAAACAGAAATTGTTTTGCACATGTTGTAGAGAATTCAAGGTTTTGCGCTCTATCTACACTCTAGAGTTTGATACCTTGGTGCTATCCGGAGATTAGACCAAAATACCCAGCGGAAGGAGTACGTGCTAGTGCTTTCTATTGGCTAATTTGCTGTTGGTGCTGACTCGTTAAGTTGTTGTGTTCTTAAAAAAAAACCTTCTTTTTATCCTGATTGCAAGGCAGAGCTCCTTTGCCAACTCTTGCAAAAAGAAAAATCTTTGAAACTAGAACAGTATGAAGCATACAGAAGCTAACGTTTGAAACTTAATCCCAAGTCCAATTAGAAGCGATGAAATTGCACCAAGGCACTATGGCACCATAAATGGCACACCTAATGTGTTACAACTTGTCGGCAAGACTGATTATTACTCGCTCCGTATCATATTATAAGTTGTTTTGACTTTGTTAATGCCAAACTACTTCAACTTTGACCAAATTTATAGACAAGTATATTAACAGTTTCATTACTAAATTAGCTTCGTTTAATATAAAATTAAATATATCTTGATAGTATATTTGTCTTAAGTTAAAAATGTTACTACTTTTCTCTATATACTTGTTCAAGCTTGATGCAGTTTGACTTCGACTTTAGTCAAAAACGACTTATAATACGAAACGGGGGGATTACTAAAGAACCAAACTCAGGAAAACATTTGCTCAGGAAAGTAAAAAAAAAGGTTGGGAAGGAATGAAGAAGAAGGGATTGATCACCATCGATGGAGAGGGCATTGACGGGCGGGTTAGCGACGGCGATGACGGCGACGCCGTCAGGCCGGACCTCCATCTCCGTTCTCCCCTTCTTCTCCGCCATCCTTTCTCTCCTGCTACTCCTCTCCACCACTACACTACCACCTCTTGCTGCTGATGATGATGCTGCTGCGTTGGTGGTTTTGAAGAGGGGGATTTGGCTCGGCCACCGAATCTTGGCGCCCAATCCTCGCACGGGATGAGTACGAACTGTCGGCATTCCTCCTCCTCCTGCCGATTGATTTATGGGTGATTGGATTGGGACTGGAGGAGGATTTGCATTGGATTTGGAAGGGAGGGGATTGATTAATCAGGCGGAAAACATGTCTCGCCATGGGGGGTGGGGGTGGGGGTGGGTTAGTAGTTCGGAGTTGGGCATCCATTGCATCAATCCATGGCAGCGATGGCATCGGCAGCAACTCATCTGCAGCAGCATGGCACACGACGCCATGGCCGGAATCCATCATGGGCAAGGCATGGATAGATGCGCCTGCACGCACGCGCGGTGGACCGGTGGTGGTCGCGGAGCAGGAGGAACTCGTGCTTGAGCACGAGAGATCGCTGTGACCGTACGGACACTGATGAGAGAGGCAAGATTCCTTTTTTTTTTAAAAAAAAAATGCTTTCAGCTTCTGGAAGGCCTTTTGATTCAAAACAATTTTGGAGAAAATATGGATGATTGGAATTCTATAGGAAATTTTCCTATATAACCCTTCAAAACAAGTGATTGGAGATTTCCAAATCCTATGAAATTGAAATTTCTATGGAATGGATGGTTGCATGCACATTTTAAAGGTTTTTTTTCCAAGAGCTTTAAAACAAGTGATTTTGAAGGTCCTATCAAATGACCATTTCTGTACTCCCTCCAGTTTGATAATAGTAGACGTTTTTTACTGTCCTAAAGTCAAACTTTTCAAACTTTGAATATAAATAACTTTAGAAATATTTATTTTAGCAACATAAATATCATTTGTATAGATTAATCTTGAAAAATACTTTAACAAAATCATATATTTATTGGTATTTCTATATGTATTATAATAAAAATATATAGTCAAATTTGTTTTTTGAAGATCGTGTTCTTGTCCAAAGCATCTAGTTTTTTTAGCTTGGAGGGAGTATTTTTTTTCTATATTTTACGATCCTCTGTTTTTTATACTTGTATTCCTGTGAAAACCATATGTTTTTTAGTTCCCTGTTTTCACAATCTAAGGGGGCCTAAAGATTTGTAAATGTTGTATAAGATATGCTGAAATAAATTACAATTTAAATAAAGGTGATAGTCATAATATTTTTTCAACTTTCATTACATAACATGGAGGTTTATGAAATTTACTATTTTTTTACGATTGTGTAGAAGGCGCACATACACAAAAATAGAGACAGTTGCAATCCTATATATAGACACTGGATATACACAAAATGAGTAAAATGAGTATTATTTTTCAGACTATACAAAGACAAATACTCAATTACATCTTAAAGGGATTATTTGGAACAAAAGAATTTTACAGGAATAACTTTCAAAGAAAATTACAAGAATTTATAGGGTTCAAATCATTTGGAGATTCATCCGCATGTTTTTTTTTTTGATACAAAGGAATGGGCATTTTCAAAATGGAAAAGTTTATGCGTACTTAAATTTTTCTTACTAAATTTTTTTTACTAACACTGATGTGGCAGCCTGTGAGTAACTTAGATATTTTGTAAGTTCCATATAGTTGAATTAAACATTTGAGATTTTTGTTAGTAAGGATTTCGTATGAAAATTTAGTACGTGTAGCAGCGCTCTTTCAAAATATTTGTAGGGGCATTGGATGATTTTCTACTACATGGGAAAAATCATTTTGTCTCTCTTCTTCCGGTTCTATCTAATCAACTGTTCGAATATCATTTGTTGTGTTTTTCATTCCACATGTGTGGCTACATCCTTTATTTTTTCAAAATGCAAATTAACCAAATGGTTTCTTATAAAAATCAACTAAAGGGGTCCCGGAAAACAAAATCCACACATTCTTCTGTTTCTTCCTTCTTCCCAACGGCCCATCAGCCCAATACATAGCCGTAACTAAAGGCCCAAAACGGCCCACAGAAAAGCAGAGCCCCATTCTATCGGCCCAATAACCGGCCCAAAAAGCCCACAACCTCAAAACCCTAGCTTCCCTTTCCTCCCCTCCTCTCTATATAGCTCTTCCTCCTCGCGCCGCCACCCTTCTTCCCCTTAGCCGGAGGCGGAGACGAGGTAAGAAGAAGAAGCCGAAGCCGGAAACCCTAGCGCCGCCGCCGCAGCCGCAGCAGCCATGGTGAGCTCGCGACCGCTGCTTCCTCCCTTTCTGATTTTTTCCCCTAGGGTTTGGCTTGGTAGGCGCGCTTGCTGACTCTGATTTGTGCATGTAGGGTATCGACCTCGTCGCCGGCGGGAGGAACAAGAAGACGAAGCGCACCGCGCCCAGGTCCGACGATGTCTACCTCAAGTTGCTCGTCAAGGTAAGCCACCGTGTGGCATGTTCTTATTGTTGATTTGGTATAGATCTATCCGTGTGCTTAGTGGCGGAAATGCCATGTGGTTTGTCATCTGTTGCTAGTTCATCGTATTAGCTTATCTATGGAGGGAGGATTAGTAGTAGTAGTAGTAGTAGTTATTGGTTTATCAATCCATGAATTAATAGTAGTAGTGGTAGTAATGGTAGCGTTGCTCTTTTCATTTTTGTATTTCGGGCTGTGGTTAGATGTTGCTTTGTGGTGTGGGGTTTGCAATTAGTTATTGTGAGCATTCTTTAGGAAGTTTCATTAGCGAGAGTGGAGAATTGATAGTTCACTAGATTTTGTAATTTGTGTGCGTGGTATGGTTTTGAGTTCTGATTTAGTGTTGTTCTCTGCTGGAGTGCAGTTGTACCGTTTCTTGGTGAGGAGGACCAAGAGCAACTTCAATGCCGTGATCCTTAAGAGGCTCTTTATGAGCAAGACCAACCGCCCACCGCTCTCCCTGCGCCGCCTCGCCAAGTTTATGGCAGGCAAGGTATGTAAATCTTTTCTACTGCCTTATGCTTACACACAATTATGTTGCTTTGCAAGTTAAGCAAGCCATTTGTTATTTTGTTTGGTGAGATATGGATGCTCATTGTATCATTCTCTTGTGAACAGGAGGAGAAGAACATAGCTGTGATTGTTGGTACTGTCACAGACGACAAGAGAATCCAAGAGATCCCAGCAATGAAGGTTACTGCCCTGAGGTTCACAGAGACGGCTAGGGCAAGGATCGTCAATGCTGGTGGAGAGTGCCTCACGTTTGACCAGCTTGCTCTCCGTGCTCCACTTGGGGAGAACACGGTATGATAATGCCACGTTTTTTTATGTGCAATTTAAGTTTATAGCTCCCATATATTACATGAATTTACTTCAGTGTGATTGCTCTATAATTGTTTTGGTTTTACGATTACTCAGTAACCTTAGCAATTCAAGTAGAGTGACACAACAGAAATGTTAATAGATACCAGTTGTTTGCAGCTAGACAAGTTGAGTTGTCTGGATTTATTTTAGGCTAACTGTTTGGATATAGAGTGAAAGTGGGTACTTCTGATTTTCATTACTCATGATTTTGTATGATGCATCAAATGTTCTTTCATCAATCATGCAGGGCTATGCTAGTATTTGATTAGAAAAATATGCTATGTTCTTCATGCTATATTTTCTCTCGTGTAAAATTGTTCCTTTTTTTGGAAATGTTTTTGTCGCTATGCTTAAACAGATAGATTCCTGATTATTTTTCTCCCTAATATGTTCCCAGTGATGGTTTAAATTAACCATGCTAATACTGATGTCTTCTGACGAGTAAAAAATACTGTACTGAGGGAACCAAATTCTATCTGTTTAGAAATTCAAAAATGTTATTTTTCTGGTTTGTGATTGTGGAACTGTTTGTCATTACTTTATGGCAATGATGATACTCTTTTACCCAGCTCATTATGAGGCTTCCCTTTGTGGGTTGTCATGGATATGAACTTTTTCCTTTGTATCTGAGCTAACTAATGCATTTCTTGGATTTATTAATATTTTCTTTTGACTTGATTGGATAATTTTTTTAAAAGTTGGCTAGGTATATTAAATCCATTTTGGGTTGTGATTTCCTCTGCAATGATGATACCTTATTACTCAGCTCATTATGAGACTTCCCTTTGTGGGTTGTTTAAGATATGAACTTTCCCTTATATCTGAGCAGATTAGTTGAAATATTGGTTTTTAGTAGTCTTAACTGTACTGTAAATATGGTATGTAGATGATTTAATATTGTTTTTCTTTTGTAGTATTTGCTAGGTTGCACACTACACATTCAGCTTTGTTAATGGATAGGAAAAGATACTGAAGATATCAACATGCTCTTATCATGCATTACTATTTGAATGAAAAATGAAGTGATTTGGCATTGTTGCTCCAATCCATTGCAGGTCCTCTTGAGGGGTCCCAAGAATGCCCGTGAAGCTGTCAGACACTTTGGCAAGGCTCCTGGTGTGCCGCACAGCCACACGAAGCCATATGTGCGCTCCAAGGGAAGGAAGTTCGAGAAGGCCCGTGGCAGGAGGAACAGCCGTGGATTCAAGGTTTAAGTCAGCTCCTGTTTGTGAGTGTTGCCATCTGCATTGTGCAACCATTGTTCTGTTTGAGCAATCAACAGTAATTAGTAGTCTCTTTTCTACTGAGAGTAGCAAAAACTTATTGTGTCATTCTGAAAGATATTTTGAAGGATCCTTCCTACCTCTATGCGTTTGTGAGCAAGAAGACAATTTTTTTGTTATCCCGTATCAGAGCTTGCAATTTTCTCCTCTGTTGCTCTTGGTGAATGGTGATGGTAAAGTAATGGGCTCATTGACTTGAAGGCCGATGTGCTTAATTATGCATCTCTGTGATGAAACAAATGTAATGCAGTTGGTCGGGTCGGGTTTAAGAAATCAGAAGGCAGTTTGGATGAAACGCACCGTACATCTTTACAAGGCCTTCGTGTAGTTTAAATTGATGGTAATTGCTAGCCCTTTTGAAGAACTGCAGAATCACTTCAATTGGTACAACTTTTTTCAGAAAATACAAATACAAATTATACTGCAATCAGCTGGATCAATCCCTTCCAGCTCTAGGTACCTACTCATGTAGGGAAAAAATAAACTATCATTTTTCTTACTAGCTATATAGTAGACATCAGTAAGATGGTTACGGACCTAACGCTTTCAAGTTCCAGTTCATGTTCACTATCACTTGCAGCAAATTGGCACTTCCAGTAATCCGAGACTCGTTTCAGACAACACATGATCATCTTCCCTGTTGTCACAATTTCCAGAGTTCAGACTCACCCAATCACCCCCAACAACTGAAATCAAGGACAATGAAGCTTCTTTACCAGCACGCCCAAGATACTTCCACAGATGGACAAGATCACAAGAACAACATCCGCCATTCATACATCGATGAAATGCTGCAAATGGAGCTGTATCAGCTATGAACTGAACTGTGATCACAAAACCGGGCCAGTGACCCGCCTCCCAATCTGATGAGGTTGCATGGCATGGCGGCGACGCTTCTCATATGCTTGATTGATAGCGAACCCTAGGAACCCTAGGGTCACCATCCATTATGGATATATTGAAGGCATCAGGGCCTCCAGCTCCTTGGTTCTGTGGTAGAGGAGGCACCATTCTTCGGAGGTTTGCATTTGGTTTCTCAGGCATACCAAGTTTCACAAAGAAAGTTGCGGTACAGCCCTTCCCGATACCTTCGCTTTCGAGCCAGATGTTACCTTGCATTAGACTGACAAATCTGATATGGCCAGAGAGAAATATATAAGTTAGCACATGGATAAATATACTTCTAGGGAAAATGCATATGCAAAAAATGTTTTCTTGGCATACCTTCTGGAAAGGGCCAGCCCCAATCCATTGCCGCTGTTCCATCTGCCAGTAGCATTATCAGGGTGCGCAAATTTTCTGAAGGTGTGTGGCATATCTTGTGGGCTGATTCCACAACCTGTGTCTTTTACCTACAGCGAAATATGAGATCAGGTCCTCCATATAAGAGCCCCCAAAAATGCAACTTATAGATTGCATGTACCAAATCGGTGGCCCGCAGGATATTAAACTAGCTACAGTAAACACCTGAACTTCTGAAGTATAATATTAACAGAATGGGAATACACAAACAAAAGTAAATTCTCATGAGCTAACCTGCACAGCCAAGTAAAAGGAACCATCAGAGTGAACTGGGTGGTAGTCAGGAACATGTGGGCCTCTCAAAGAATCTGATCTGGCCAAAGAAGCTGTAATCGAAACGTGACCCTCCTTTGTGAACTTAATGGAGTTACCGGCAACATTTAGGATTATTTGCATCAATCGCTTTTGATCGCCAATAGCATGTGTAGGCAACTCTGGAGCCAAAGTAACCATAACCGAGAGCCTCTTGCACGCCGCTACTGGCTTAATCAAATTAACCACCTACAAGATGAACTACTAAGTCTAACAAACAATAAAATACCAATTTTTCTTCCTTCTCAGACAACTTAATAGCAAATCATAAATCATAAAACTGCGGAGAGGGGACTTACATCTGTAAAGGTGGAATGCAGATTAAAAGGCGCTATTTCCAGCTCAAGACTTCCATTCTCAAGCTTCGAAACGTCTAGAACATCATTCGTAAGAGTTGCTAGAAGATCACTGCTCTTTAGTATAGTCTCAACCATCAGGCGTTGTTCAGCAGTAAGTTTTGTTTCTAAAAGGAGGGAGGACAAAGAAACAATTGCTCGCATAGGAGTCCGCATTTCATGGTTCATGACAGCAAGAAAATCATTGCGGGCACAAATAGCCATTTCTGCCTCCTGTCGTGCGGCATCCAGAGCAATGTTTTGCTCCATTAGTAGATCACGGGCCCGCATGGACTCTTCCAAAATGGCAGCATGAGACAATGCAACTGCTACCTAAATGAGAAACATGAGAACATATGGTTATGATCTTCACAACTTTCATGGAGGTTCAGTTGACAAGGCCACACCAAAAATAATGATTAAATTTCTCAACTTAATCTCTACAAATAATGTTTTCTCTGCCATTATCATGCTAAATTTGATGTATAATAACATAAGATTCCAGTAATTGGCTACCAAACAATCACACCAGTGATTAGTGATTACATGTATAGAGGAATGCACATAAATGGAACTGATAACTACCTGATCAGCAACGACTTCAACAAGCTCCAGTTCATGTGGCCTCCATTTTCTTGCACTGTCTGGAGGGAGCATCAAAACCATTACTGCAAAGCTTTTTGCAGATAGCTCAGGCCAATCGTTTATTTGGAAATTTGTAAGGTGCAGCAGTGGAACACGGACCGCAACGACCTCAGGTGGCACATACTTGCTTTTATCGGCCTTTATTGAAGCTAATGGTGAGGTATGCTGAATCCTCTCTGCTCGGTTACTGTTAAAAACCTTGCTGACAATTGGAAGGTTGATGGGAACAACTGATCCAAGTGCTCCGCTGTTATGTATCGTATGAGAGAGCTGAAGGGCTGTTCCGGAGCGGGTCGGCATCCACAGGGCACACTCTGCTAAACCAAGAGTCCTTCCCAGTTCGACAAGTGTAGTTCTCAGAATTGTATGCCTGTCAAGTGTGCTTCTTATCTCATGGGTCAGCATGTGGACATGTCTTCCTGTCTCCTCTTGTGTTCTTATAATCCCCATCTCTCTGTCAAGCTCCTCAGCCTTATCCTTCAGAAATCTTTCCCTCAACTTCACATTCAACAAATCAGGAATTATATGCACAAGCATCAAAGCCGTGATGCACGAAACAACCGCTGTCGCTACTTTCGCCACTGTCAATACCACAGCTATAGTCTTGGTATATATGGCAAAAGTCCACAAAGTTATCAGGTGTGTTGCCCCACAAAGAACAATGAATGCACCAAATTGTATGAGCACCCATCGGTAAGGGAAGAATGACGACTTCTTAACAAAGTATATGAGCTCCAAAGGGATCGAGAAGTAAGCAAGTGCAATAAAAAAGTCAGATATGTACTGATACTTTACAAGGAGATCATCTGAGTGCCAGAGCGGCTCAATGCAATCACATCCATCCATCTGTTATCAGCAAAAAGGTTTATCTGGGAGTTGAAATTCTTGAAACAAGCAACCACCAAAGTTTAACCTGAAAGAGCATACCATCAAACTTTACTCTACTTTTGCATGAAAACAACTCCCGTAAAACTATGAAAAGAGAACAACTCCCAAACTGCAGAAATAATATGTTAGACTAGAAGGAATATGAACTGCAAAACCATAATGCATCCATGAGCTAAGTTCTAGTACATGACAAGCTCTAGTTGAGTTAAACCAGGTAAATTATTACAAAGATCTCTAACACAAAATGCATATACAGTAATCATCACCTAAACTATTATTGCAAATGGAAACAATTAATCAGACTGGTACGGCCAAAGTCCAGCCAGAACAACAATGACTATAATCATAGTTGACTAAAGAGTCTGACTAGTACAATGAATCTGCAGCTTGCCCAAGCATGAACATATGAACGAAATACATGATATGCAAAACTGCTCCTAATTAGCATCAAGTGAACTGCAGTTACACAAAGCTTACCAAGAAAAACTAACCTGGATCTCTGAGACAGTTCAGCCTGGAATACTCGTCGCAATGGCTCCAGCTCGACAGAAGTAGGTAAAGAATCCACCCCAAGAACCGCGCAAAATGCAAGAAAGGAGACAACTTTACTCTCGAAATCGCATCAAAACCTCCCCCAAATTCCCCCAAAGCTGCGCCAATTCCAACACGGCCGCTCGCCGAAGCCAAGAATCACCAGTATAACAAGAAACGGGGAAAAGAACAGAACTTCTCGCTTCAAACTGAAGCAAAGAGTTCGTCAGGTGTTGACCTGAACCGAAGACCAAACACCACAGCTCCTAGCTCGATCTGATGTGTTCTTGCAGTTGCAGCAGCCGCAGCTGGGTTGGATTCAGGGATTGCTTCGGATTAGCATAAAAAATTCCTCTTTTTCTTGGTATTGGTTGGATGTGAAAGCGAGGACGGCACACTCCGCCGGTAATCGGGAACAGAAAAACTGATGCCTTCGCTCTCTCTGTTTAGAAAAAGAACCAGACGAGTCAGCACCATTAAGATTTTCTTTTTCTTAAAAAATTGTTTCTTTCCAAGTTGCATATGGGAATAACCAGGTGCTCTTAACTTTAGTTAAAAATATAGATTACGCAATCCGGCTCTGGATTATTGGAGAGATGAAATTCAGATATGATATTCTTTTTTATATCTTTTTTTTTCTTGATAACCTTGCCTGTTAAGTTACTGTACTACACTAGACTATTGGTTTACAGAGCAAAACAATTGTCATTAGCTTTGTTAATTGATGGGTCAGAGAATCAATTTTTTAGTGGAGGATTAGGCTATCTCTGATGAAGGCGACAGGGGGGACTGGATACATTGCATCTGCTTAATGTATGGACATGTGAGGGGGACGTTTAGTATACTTGACATAAAGGGAGAGAAAAATAGTTGCTTTTTTGACCCAGTCTCACTCACATCGATTTATTGTGTATGATTTCCACGTGTCTTTCAAACCTTTTTGATTGTGTGAAAAGTCATTTGATTTTTGAATTTAGTTGATGACTAGCTTTTACTTACAACGTTTGTCTTTCAAACCATTCTGATTGTGTGACAGTGTGAGAAGTCCTTCAATTTTTGAATTCATATAATGGGCAGCTTTTACTTGTAGAGTTCTTCAAATTTTAGGCACATAGTTACAAAGAAAGTGATGAATCCAGGATGCCAGCATCGTCCATCCATATAACCGCATACACCATTTTCGGCTGTTTTGTGACACAACGAAAACATTGGCTTTGCCTCGGTGATCCAACCACAAACGTGGCTAGTGTGGATCTAGAGAGATTGAACTTCTAGAACGTTATAAACAAACAGAAGATAACAAACCCCCAAAAATCAACGATACCAGAAAATCAATACCAAGATTGTTGCGGTAGTCAACACTCATCCGTTTTCAACACAAACCCATTCGTTATGTTAGAAAGCTAAAAAATTTTCTCTTTCACGTGGTAAGGTGTTTTGGGTTCTAAATAGGTTCGTTCATGAATCAATGTATGTGTTTCGTACATATGTATTACAACGTGAAACAGGAGGAGTATCTTATAAACGGGTATAAATAATGTTCTAATGAAAAGAAAAAGTTTTTAAAAGAAAAAAAAACATAGTTTAGAATCCTAATATGCGTAATAATCCATAAATGCCCATAAGCTGGAACCTGCAAATAGTGCCTAGTGCAGAACAGAATTGCAGAACCATGATCTCAAAAAAAAAAAAATCTCAAAAAATTGCAGAACCATAGTGCTAAGGTTTTCTTTTCATTTAAAATAAAAATCAGAATCTCAGCCTGCTCTGGTTATGGGCCGGCCCATCTGAATCTCAGCCAACACGGCCTGCAACCTCCTAAGCCATTGCAGCCAACGACGAGAAGAAAGAGGAAAAGAAGAGAAAAGCTTGACGCCATCGGCATCGCATCGAGGCGGCAGCCATGGCGAGGCGGAGGCTAGTCTCAGCGCTCGCGTCCCAGCTCCTGCGGCGGCGCCGGCTTCCCGCGCCGGCGCTGCAGAGGCCGCCGCCGCGGTTCCTCTCATCTGCGGCGGTAGTTTCCGGACCCCTCGACCGCCTCAAGTCGCCGCCTTTCGCGCGGCCGGCGGCGGCGCAGCATAGGGGCCCTGGGATTTCCCCATGGGACCGGTTCGGAGGTTGGGGCGCTTCCTCTTGCTGAGATTTTCGTAGCGTGGAATTCGGCGTTAGGGATGTGGGATTGCGTAAAGATGCGATCTTTTTAGCGATGTGGTTTGGAAGGAGGGGGATTGTGTTCCTGATTGATTGAAGACGAAGTAGCGATTTTTGTTGTGTAGCTTGATCGGTTACAGTGGATATTAGCATTTATGTCTTCTTACGGCTTGAGATTAGCATGGTTATCTAGCCTAGTCACTCTTATTCAGGATTTTACTTTGGCTTTGGGCTGAAATGAGATTTTAGTTTTGAAAACTCTGCATAATGCTTTGGTGGTGCTGCTTAGCTCATCTGCATATGTTTGTAAATGATGTGATGTACAGGGCAGAAGAGGGGCATGTTCATCCAGACGCAATCGACTCCAAACCCGCAGTCACTCATGTTCTATCCCGGGAAGCCGGTTATGGAGGTTGGGAGCTCTGATTTCCCTAATGCTCGGACTGCAATGACATCTCCTTTGGCCAAGGCGCTGTTTGCTATTGATGGTACTTCTTATCTTTGTTCCCCTAGTTATCTCCTTGTGTCAATTATTTTACCATCTCAGCTTCCTTTAGCTCTGTATATTTCGATTATATGTTACGTTATTAAATCATCCAGTTGTCTTCTTAGTATGATTGGTTACCACTCTTACTGGCCAATTGTTTTGATCTTATATATTGAGTTTTCCTAGGACAGTTTGTTGCAGAAACAAGTTATTTCATCTTCCATCTATGGTACGAACTATAAATAACTTTGTTCTGTGAATTGGCATTTAACTTGTTTAATTGGTGTTCTATTTGCCATTTCAGTTCTTCTTGTGTAGCTTTTGTTAGTTTTTAAAAAATAGCTCTAGTAGATAACTGTTGTGATATGTAACTGAGATGTGCCTTAGAAGCAATATGCACTGACATTGGGTTATCAAATGTTGTATACAATCTAGTTGCTTAGTCTCAAACAAATATAGTTCCTTAGAGCTGAGACCCAAGCAAACTTGGCTATTTAATTTTTGCATTGAGCTGTGTAAAGGATAAAGATGTGGCAAACCATACTGTGACAAGATGACATTGGTGGAATTCTCTGCAGGCAAAAGATAGTCAACAAAAAGCAATAATCCTAACATCTTCAATTCTGGATGATATGACATATTCGAAGCTGCCGGTTGTTAATTCCTAAAATGCTTCACATTTGCTATGTGCGTGCAACATTTCATTGTTCAATTAACCAAAATAACACATCAGCACAAGTGTTTGGTATCGTGGCGGCTTATAATCCATGATTATATGCTGTCATATTTCTACTAATGCTTAGTTTGGTATTGGTGTTTATTTGTTTTTATGCTTTGGTGGTTTCTGGTGTATGTCCTTTGTAGTGGGACGTTGTAGTTTTTTAACTCCTTCACCCACTACCTCTTTTCCCTCTTGCTTAATATAAAGATATGCAGATATCCTGCATATCAAAAAAGAATTTCTACTAACTATTTAAAGCACCTTTTTAAGCCATAACAGAAAATTCATGGTAGAGTCAAGAAATTCTTGTAAGGGTAAATATTTCATAGAACAACAAGTTCAAAATTTTCATTAGTGCACATTCTTTTGCTTTCAGTTAAAATTATTGTTTTGACATGATGTTTACTGGTGACAATATGCAGGAGTTACCAGAGTATTCTTTGGATCTGATTTTGTAACTGTAACAAAGTCAGAGGAAACTTCTTGGGACTATCTTAAACCTGAGATTTTTGCTGCAATAATGGACTTCTACTCATCTGGGCAGTCACTCTTTCTGGACTCAAGTACTGCAGCTTCCATGGACACAGCAATTCATGAGGTATCTCAGCAAACTTTTGTGCAGATCCTTACAATCCATTAGCATAAGTTTTGGCTGTTCCTAGTTATACTAGTCAAAGTTGCCATCTATCAGATTCTTTGCAGCATGTTTTGTATATAGGGTACTGGTTTTAGGTAAGATCTAACTGTGGGGTATTAATTATGATCGGTAGATGTATCTTTTATTTGCAAATATGTGGATAAGTTATAACTCAGCAGTAATGAAAAGTGCCCTAAAGAAGGATTCAAATGGAGCCCTGATAACCATTTGAGTTGGCGCTAGGGGAAAAATGCTTGGCTATTTAAGTGTGAATTTATTCATTTATTCATTGCCTGGGTGAAGTAGTACTGCTTTACATGTGGTGGTGGTGTGATGATACAACATAGATATTCACTAATATATCTGTTACAGTGTTCCTGAATAGTGCTGATAAGTGGATGAATATGTACTGCTAGTACCAATTATGAAGATGTTAGTCTGAATTCCTTTTGAGTGTACCAAAAAGTTCACTAAGATAGAAGTAGCACCAAATTCTGTAATCAATTAAAAATCTTCTGTCATGTTGGTAACGGTCTCTGTTTGCGATTTTAAGTATTTTCATATATTTTCTCCTTATGTCATAGGATGATTCAGAAATAGTCGCTATGATAAAGGAGTTGCTGGAAACTCGCATTCGACCAGCTGTTCAAGATGATGGTGGTGACATTGAATATCGAGGATTTGATCCGTTAGTCTATATCTATCTATCTCTCTCATGTTCATGTATAGTGCTGCTTTCAAGAATGTCAAATGCATAGTCTCACTGTGATGGCCGGTTTTCAGGGAAACCGGGATAGTTAAGCTTAAAATGCAAGGTGCTTGCAGCGGTTGTCCAAGTTCATCAGTCACATTGAAGTCTGGGATAGAAAACATGCTCATGCATTATGTGCCTGAGGTACTTCTCTGTGCTTTAATATTTCTGTTTCTGCAAACATCTCTTAGTGTTCTGGCCATTTATAGAAGTGTTGTCTGACAATTAGAATATGGAAAGCAGTTGTCATTGCTACAGTGTTTTCCAGCCTGATTAAAGCAGTAACACTTCTTTGATCTTTTTATCCTTGCTGATAGGGCCCAAAATTTTAATATTTCACACTTCTTTGGTAGGTGAAAGAAGTAGAGCAAGAACTTGATGGTGATGAGGAAGCTGAACTTACTGGCCAGATGGAATGAGTGTTTACAACCAAATCTCAACCTCTTCACATGTCGAGGGAAATTTGGCGTGGTTTGTGAAAACCATAGTCACTTTCTTTATTTTGAGACCAGGACTAGTTTAAAGTTTTAGCCACGAATAGAGACAGCTGTAGCTTTGAACCTGATGTATGCAACATCAAAGAGGCAGACAAACATCATATATGGTAGAGGAAGCAGTAAGTAGCCTACACAAATATCAGTTGCACTAGGGCTGAATAAAGTGATACATTGAGTTTTATCATTGATTTTGTCCAATGCTTGTATATGCTGAGCATGTTTTTCTGGTGGTGATTTGCTTAGATATCAATATCAATATCAAAGGTGATCACTGAAGCATCAGCATGACAAGTGTAATTTCTGGTGGTGGTTTGCTTAGATCTTCCTAATTCATATATGCTGCTTGTTTTACATATACATCTCCAAGAATGATTAATGACGCTGTTAATAAAATTGGAACGTGTTAGTCTTTGTATTGTAGTGTTGGACTTAATTATGTCACAGATTTCGTTTTCCGTTGTCAGAACTATGATTGGCAGTTTGGCACAAGAAACAGCAACTAGTCGGCAACTTTATGTCATCCCAAGAGAGGATAGCAGAAAAATCTACTTACTGCATTGACTGAAAATAAAACGAATAAATCATTTTTATTCATTTGATCATTATTGCACACACAAAGTCAAGAAGGTTGATGTTTTGTTTTGGTCACCATCCTCCTCAAATTGAAAAGAACATCAAAACACATAAAAGAAAAAAAAATCAACAGAAAAGGGGGAGACATCAGAGGTGTAAAATGACCTCTAACTAATTACAAGGAGCCTTCCATGATCAACATTAGACAGGAGAAGGACCAGCTTTCTTACCCTCTAGGGCACAAATTTTCCTCCATGGCACCTTCACTATCAGATTCGAACGTGACACGACAAGTTCAGAGATCTAGAGTGCACAAGAGGGCAGGATACCAAATCTAGTCCCCCCCCGACATCACCATCATCCTGAAAATGGCCTCTTCCTCCTATCTCATCCTGATGATAATCCAAGGCAGTCATATGATTGGTTTGGAATCATTGGGTGGTCTATGTTTGTGTTTGTATTGTATCATGTATGTACAATTTGTGCGCAAATGTAGTGTGAGGTTCTTAGCCATGTAGTAGTGTGGGTGTAGATGAGGAGGACAAGGCCATGAGCAAGATTGCAGCCTCCTCCACTCCCATTAGGACCCTCCTTTTCTTCACCACTTGGAGGCTGCTGCTTTTGTTGCTACTGCTGCTGCTGCTGCTGCTGTCTTTTACTGAACTTGTTGCATCACTATGATCTTGTTGCTGATGATGATGTTCTTCTTGTTGTTGAGGTTGAGGTTGCTGCTGTTGTTGCTCCTGCATATGCTGCTGCTGCTGCTGTTGCTGTTGTTGTTGAGGTTGTTGCTGCTGCTGCTGCTTCTTGTTGTCTAGGTCTAGCTCTTGCCTCCTCTTCTTCCTGTACCGGATTCCGCATGCGTTGCAAAGAGACTGCAAACAAAGCAAAAACAATTCAGTGTTCATCCAGTTTAAGTCAACCTATGATGCCAATAAGCAGAAGAAATATCATATCTATCAAGTTTTGCAGTTTATTCTATTGGGTTCTCTGAACTATATGATGGCTTGATGCTATTACAAGGACAGAGAAACAGGTAATGGTGACAAGGATGCCCTTAGAGAATTGACCCAATCAATTAAAAATGAGATTAGGAGTCTGGATGTAACCAAAGAAAGCTGCCTTTTTTAAGTACTCCACAGTTTGGAATTGGGATTGGAGGTTAGCACTGTTGCAAGGAACAGCTCACCTAACCACCAAATTGGAATCAAACTGAATTAAAGATCCTGAAATGTTCCATGGGCAGCTACTCTACTCAAACTCATGATTAGCACAATCATCACCATATCTTTTGCCTCCCTCACAGCTGAATCAGAAAATCATCAACTCTAATTATCTTGTACCAATAAACCAAGCAACTTAGATTTACTTCTTTTATTAATTTACATTATAACTCCATTGTATTAAATCTTAGTATCAAAAAGAGCTGTGATGACCGGATAGATCATGATCAACAACAGAACTGATCAGCACAATCATCAGCATATCTTCCCCCCCCCCTCACAGCTAAACTTAGATAATTTTTTTACTGTATCACATAATCACTCCATTGAAACGAATTCAAGGTTATCCATCCAGATTCCAGAATAACTGTGATGATCAGATATGATCATCATCAACAACAGCAGTTATTGATCAAAAAATGCATCGATCAAGAAACGCATACGCACCCTTGGTCCGGTGGGGCCGCCGCGCCACATGGGCGTGGTGGTGGCGCGGCATTCGACGCAGCACCTCTTCCCTGCTTCCTCCGCCGCCGGCGCCGGCGCCGTCGCGATCCCGATCACCTGCAACTGCAAGAAGAGGAGAAAAAATTAAAAAAAACAAACATCAACCAACCAAGACGCATAAAAATATCCCCTTTCTTCTCCTTCTTGGACGAGATAGACAGAGATGATCACCGGCGATCGAACCTTCTGATCGGAGGAACCCATTGATTGATCGATCAATCGGCCGGCGGCGGCGCCGGGAGAAGCTTGCACTGGCCGCGTCGATCGATCTCGATTTGCACTGTCCGCAGCGGATGGTGGTGCCGTGGATGCAAGCAAGAAGCAAGCTTTGGCTCCGTTTCTTGAAGTGAAAGGGAGAAGAGAAGAGAAGAGGGAGTAGTTGTGGAGGGAAGAAGAGGAGAATTGTATTGCAGTAGTAGAAAAGTGTGGGGAAAGAGAGAGATGATGAGAGGCAAAGCAGACAGGGTAGTATTGAGTGTGGAAGGAAGCCAAATGTATATAGAGGATTAGTCTGACAGGTGGGCCCGGGTGAGGGCAGGTAGCCCTATCTATGATCTATCAATCTTCTATCCCTAGCTCCCTTATCTGCTTAAGAATTGAAGCGGCATCATCTGGGATCAGGATTGACTTGTAGAGTCTTAAAAGTTTACCAATTTGTGTCATCTCATTGTCCATGATTAATGAATGGATATGTTCATATGTGCTAGTGCACTATAGTGCTTGAGCTATCCTTAGCCCTCGGATTGAGATCTGACGATCAGATATGGGGTATGATGGCCTGTACCAGGGAAATTGTTGTTCTCTTTGTGGTGTTGATCAAGGGTGTTCCACGGCAAAAAAAAAAAGGTTTAATTCAAAATTCTTGGAAAGCAAAATCGCAAAAGCTACCTTTTCTTATCAAACTATCGCAAACTACGAATTTAAAAAGATGGCCAAAACCACATGTCTAGTACTCCATCCGTCCCACAAAATTAGTACTCACCCATGTTCTTTCTATTAATTGAAATTTCCTTCTAATCCCACCCTGCATGCACAAATTTAATGGTGTGGGCAAATAGATAAAAATAAGAGAGAAGAAAAAAGGACATCATTTAGGTTGAAAGTTTGGAATCCGATTGGCTAGAAAAGACTTTTTTTTACAAAATTATAATTCTAGAAAACCTTATTTTGTGGGACCAAGGAGTACTAAATTTACCATAAAACTAGCTAGATAAGGCAAAAATCATATATTTTCGTGATGTAATCATCGAAGAACCTTAGTATCAATTCTCTCGTGTGCCTCAGCCTCACCCGGGGTTTTCCTCCTTTTCCCTGCTATTAACGTGTCAAAAAGAAAATTTGTGGTTAATCTGAGTTAGGAAACATGTATACCCATGTTGTGCATGTTCAATGGGACTGCACGTTTCTCGTGCACTAGAGGCAATACCCTCCTAATCTCTTCCTAGCATATGTTATGATCTGTGCGCGTGCGTGGAATGTGGTGGTATGTGTTGTGTGTCTTCTCAATTGTATCCTTTAAAAATGTAATGAGGTAATCATAAAAACTACAAATAGAATCTAGATCTCTAGACCTGTCATTCTACTAAAGTTATAAACATTATAGTTTGGTGATAAACTTAATAAATAAATCTATAATTTTTGTGATAATAAGTCTCGTTATGCACTGAGTGTTGAATCTGTAGTTTTGCGACACATCGCGTTAAATACTGTTCATGGCAGTTTGATCAAGATATCTTTAGTTTTGTGAATTTTACTCCAAAACAAAAGGTTAGTTATCATTTTTATTACATTGTATGAGATGTTTTGCATTCAAACCATGTTGGGTTAGTGAGATTGTGAGGAATTTTATACAATTGATTATATGGCTTATTTATATTGTCACATCTTTTGAAATCTATAAACCAAATACTCTTGAAATATTTTGCCAGAACCTAAATCTATAATCGATCAAGATATTTAGAAATTCATTTTTTGTAAAAAAAAAACAGAAATGGTAAACAGTCCTAACATCTGCACATGAGAATTGGATACATATCCAACCTACACCTACCTGTATCCGCAAACATGGTTGAGTAGTAAGAGAAGGCCAAGTGGCCAACTCAACCTCAATCTCAACCTGAACTGAACTGAAAAAAAGATGTCAAATGAAACGAGGAAAAGGTGTCGAACAAGGAGCCGAAGAGAGGGAGAAAATTAGGACTGGGAGACCAGAAAGAAAAGAGAAAGAAAAGGTCCAGCCAATACATATGAGTTGCTTTGGAGCTTGGAGACAGGAACAGCTCAATAAACGGGTAGCTTCTTTACAGTGATGAAAGGAGGAGAAAGGGAGCTTGTTCAAAAAATCATGTCAACTGCAAAGCCAGTACGATTTTCAATTTTAATTGAAAGTAAGTGATTCAAGTACTAACAAGCTTTAGAGTATATATAGCGCTAATTCTCTTTTTAAAATAATAAATAGAGAAAACTGATGAGGATTCATGATATAACTTACTCCCTAATGGTGGCAAAGTCCATCAATATGGTATATTGTGACATGTATGAACAAGCCCATCAGGAAGGGTAAAAAAACACATACCCTCATCTGATCTGCAACTTGCTTTTACTGGACGTAATTAACACATAACCCTGTTCTGCAACTACCAATTTTACTTGGCTTTAAATTAACACATATGTGTTCTTGCTTGTTATGTTGCAAGCATTACTAGAATGTACTAATCGAAAGAACAATCCAACTATACAAGGGGAATATCCAATGGGTTCTAGCCATCTGATCCTTTCGTGTACCCCTTGGCTTAATTGCAGTCTACATGGAACAACAATTTTCAGTTTCAGAAATTTAATTAAGGCCTATTATTATACAAGTTCAATTTTGTAGGAATGGCACATCAAACAATTAAGGAAAAGTAAGAAAAAAAATAAAATAACAAAAAACATTTTAGCACCGATACAATAAATGTTGATGGAGCTGTTGAGCCAAATACGGGTGTCGGAAGTATTGGAGTGATCATCAGGGATGCGACTGGGGAAGTTTTACTATCCGCCTGGAGGTATATACGCTACTGTTCTGGTCCAGAGGAGGCCGAAATCCTAGCATGTCTTGAAGGACTGAAGTTAGCAGCACAACTAATTCATTTGCCGGCTGTGCTAGAGACAAACTGCAGTCTGGTAGCGAAGCATCTAAATGGGAAGATTGAAGACCGATCAAGATGGGCATTCTTGTTCCGGGAAGTCAGAGCGGCAATGGAGATTTTGCAAGAGGTGCGGGTGAAACAGGTTAGGAGAGATTGTAATAAAGTAGCTCATGAACTTGCTCAGTTTGCTAAACGGACGGCTCATTGCGTGATTTGGCGTGATCAAGCTCCGTCTTATGTTCGGCATATACTGTTGCAAGATTGCAGCCTGTTTATCTAATCAATAAAGCCCGCATTTCCCTAAAAAAAACAGAAGAAACAGCCATGAAAAGACGGGGACAAAAGCAGAGAACACAGGCAGGCAAAGGCCACTCCCTATCATTGTCCCAGCATGAGATTCCCTGATGAGCTCTCTGAGTGGCTTAATCACAGCATTAGTCAACTTCAGCAACTCTTCTCACTGATGCTGCGGAAAGGAGAGCACTAGGGTTTGTCCCTTCAATCTCCTCTCCACTATGGCGTGTTTTGCTGACCTGCGCCGTCGCCGCTCTTCTCATCTGAGATTAAGTTATTACAGAACGAGGAGTGATTTCAGATCAACTCCCATTCCCAGATGCCTGAGATCTGCATAGGACTCATTGCACTGGAGGTTAATCATTCCCGGTGATGTCAAGCTACTGTCGACCACATTGTAGTGAACAACAATTTACAAACATAAAATTGGAGTGATCATGAAATTTGTGCAGGCAGCCACATATGCCGAGCAAACATTTGTAAAATCACATCCAAATCCAGATGTGATGGCAGGAATGGGGAGAGGAGAGAAGAAGAGAGCATAGATAAGATAATAGAGGACATTTAGCAAGCTAAGACCTGGCCATTTGGGCGGAAAGATTTAAATCGGAAGATAGAAATGTAACCGCTCATTGGATAGGGGTATTCAACGAAGCCCTGACAAACTTGTAATTTAGTTTTCTTGTAAACTTTCGATCCATTTGCTGTTATCAATGAGTACACGATGAAGAAAGAAAGAAACTAGAAATGCCACAGCTTGATCATCAATCATCAAGCAATACCCACGGCGCCCAAACCCTCAGCCGCCAGCCCACATGGTTTCCAATTATTGGGACATGGTGGCTGGCTGCTGGCCTGCTGCTGCTTTCATGATTGCATTGGGATTGAGCTGCAATCATCGGTAGCCAACAAATGAAAGTACAGGCAAAACCAGTAGATCAAAATCACATGAAACCAAAGAAAGATATAACATAGGTAAATATTGAGTGGGACAGCTCCCTTCTTTCTTTATCATCATGCCATAAGGTTCATAGTATAATCACCATACAAAGAGCCAAAGGTTCCAGGAGAAAAACTAGGAACCAATCTTTCTTTCTGCGCTCCCACACATGACAATAACAACTCAACCAGAAACTGCTCCCCGAAATAGGCAATTCAGTAGGTCTTTTTCCTCACAAACGTAGGTGCTTCACCTTAGTTTTTTTTGTTCTAGACAAGAGGACAGGCATAACATAATCTTCAAACGACAACAGTAAGTACACAAACGACAACGGACAAACTTTGACGCAACAAACCTGTGACATTAAAACATTACAACAAACCAATGAATAGACCAGTATGGGACTCCACCAAAAACCCAGTTGCTATTTGATGTTTATAAGTTGTGCCAATACTCTTTTGACATGGTAATACAACACAGAGACTTGACAAAAACTGACACAACCATGAATAAACCCTATCTTTCAAGGTTCTTTTTACCTCAAACAGATGATAATATAATTCATTCAAGCTATATAGGAGGCAAAAGCCATGGTAACTCTCTCCCGACAACACCTGCGGCTCTGGACGCCCTCTCTCCCCCATGCTCCCACCACAGGTGAGACAGAGCCCAAATGATCCGACTGGATGACCTTCGAGACTGACCACTGACCAAGCTGCACCACTGGCGATGATGCAAGCCCAAGGACTGGGACTGACATGACGACTGCCTGAGACCAGACCGCCAGGACCCAACCAAGACTCAGACGACAAGACTCCCCCAACTCTGACTAGCCCCAAGCAAGTAGCTAAGGAACAGTGGTACATCATTCCAAATGGGTATCTGCATAAACAATATTACATCAGAAAACACTATCCATACCCATGACCGACCATATGTAATATTAGCCATCCTACTTAATTTAACAGCTAGAGCATACCTTCAGCCAAAGTTGAATCCACCCGATGGAACATTGGGCTGCTGGTTTCCAAAGTTGAAGCCATTTTGAGCGTTGTCACCTGCGGGCATGGCATCATCTTCCTCCTCCAACCAGTAGGATTCAAGCATTTTAACTGCCTTTTCATATATCTCAGTGTTGTCATGGCTCTGAAGGTTCTCAATCTTCTCCAGTCCCTCAGCATCATCAATCATCTGCGCATAGGCATTGACATCCCCTGCCCCAAGGTTCTTTTCTGCCTCTCCAACCTTCAAAATGTTCTCAAGACCTTCCAGGCACACTGTCACAATTCTGGGATCCGGGCAAACAAGCAGATCACAGAGCGGCTTGATGCAACCCTGGGCAACAAGATACCTGCTCAACATTTCATAGAGTTGGCAATGTTGTGAGCAAACCAAAATGATTATGAAGAACAATACAAATATCATGGCACGAATAAAGAAAAAGCATGCCATACTTAATCTGATCGTGTGTTCCGCCAGAAGTGGCATTTGAGATTGCCCAGGCAGCCTCTTTCTTGATGTCAAATTCAGCAGTTTGCAGAAGATGGACAAGAGGAGCAATTATGTTTGCATTGATCACAGCCTGTAGACGAACAATAGTTTAGCAATATTGATTATTTCTCCAAATGATTTTTACAATACAGTTGAGCTAATATTTATGACATTCCTAGCTTCCAAGCACACCAACCTGAATCTGCTCCCGGTTACCAGCAGTGATGTTCGAAATAGTCCAGCATGCTTCTTTCTTAATGCTTTTCTTATGATTATTTGTCAAGAGGTTCAAGAGACACGGAAGAGCTTGATTATCGATGACACACTGCAGCAGTTGAGAAAGATGAATAAATAATACACCCAGATAGCATATAAAAATTTGGTTAATTGAAACATCGAATGTCCATACTATCTTGAGAACCAAGTCAATAACATCAATATTGTACCATTGACCTAGCAAATACACCACACAAATAATCACATGCAAAAAGTACGCTAATGTAGCAATTTCCAGTACAACAATGCACTACTGAATAGTCTTTAGACTACAATAATATATGCACATCAAAAGAAGAGAAATATGGGCATCCATGCGGGCACTAAACCATAATTAATTTGACATTTTAAATCACTCATTCATGGTGAGTTCTTAAAATGTTTATAAAACCAGCATTCTCAAACAAGAACATGGAACAGGACATTAAAAACAGTTAATAACCTATCTGTAACATTAGTCATTGAAGAGGACTATTTGATCCTCTGGAAACCTTAGATGGATTATGAAATTCATGTACTGTATTCCAACCAACCAACAAACAAAAGTGCTTGACATGATAATGTATTCAAAGTCAACATAGCCCTCATCTTGTAATGTAAGCAGTAGAATCTAATGGTTATCTTGCCTTGTTTTTCATGCTACAATATTGGACTTGCTGAATCATGTTGCGAAAAAAGGTTCCTAGCTGAAAATTTTGCCGCACTTCACATAAAAATAATTAACGAGGAAATAGTCTAATGTAAAATGAGTTTCTCAAACATCAAATTATCAGCTAGACGTTATAGAAGAATACAGCAGCAGCTCTTATAGCTGTATCAATGAGTAATCATCCAAAAAAAGTAAAGCAACCCAGGCATTAAACAAACAGACAATTTTTGAAGACATTAGTCCTTAATCGCAGCATCAATGAGTAATTACAGATCTTTCATGTTTGGTCCACAATAGCATAACATATGATTAAAAGGGAACTTAGCTCACAAATTAAATTTTACCTGTGTCTGCTGGTCATCCCCAGTGACAATGTTACCCACCGTGCGCAAAGCTGGAATGAGCACTGAAGCCGAAGGATGCCTGAATTAAGCAACAGAAGTTCAGACTTCAAACATCTGTCATGACCCTTACGTAACATACCTTGAGGATAGAAGTACAACATGAGAGAAAAGGAGGCACTACTTACATGAGAAGTTCCACAAGCCTTGGGAACACACCAGATTCTATCACAGCTTGGATCTTATCATTAGTTCCATCAGACAAGTAGGAAAGAGCCCAGCAGGCATCAGTCAGCACCTCCTCATCCTGTGAATGTATGAGGCGCTGTAGCGCAGAAAGAGCTGGTTTGACCTGCTCAACACAAATAAATCAACAAACCATCCAAATCGACAGTTTAGGTCAGTGGATCAAATTAGTCAGTGGTCCAGAATTAAACCTGCTCAAAGTTAGGCTGTGGCTTCCCACGGCAGAAGTTTGACAGTGTCCATGTGGCATTCCTGAGCATTGAGAGCTTGGCATGCTCGTTGAGTTGCTGCAACAATGGGAACAACCCTCCGCTTGCAAGAACCAGGTCACGGCATTTTGGTGAGTCACCAGCAACATTCCCCAGAGCCCATACAGCCTGCAAAGATAAATAAGAAACATATCAGCCAGAACATTATGCAGTACAGGTGAATCAGGAAAAATAGACTTTTCCTGTAAATTGTTGGCATACCTGCTCACGGACGTCCTCACTAGGGGAGCTAAGAAGCTTGACAAAGATGGGAACAGCACCAGACTCAACTACCACTTTGGTGTTATCTGATGTGCCTGATGCAATGTTGGTGAGTGCCCATGCAGCCTCAAACTGAGCCAAGATAACCCAAAGGGGAAGAGGTTAACATTTGCAAATGGATACTGGTTAACACCGTTAGTAATTTCAACCAAAGATTAAATCACTAGTCATTGTTGACACACCTGGAGTTGGGGATAATCCTCACGTTGGAGGAAGTTAATAAAGCGAGGTACCACCCCTGTGTTGATCACCTCCTCAATTGGAGGACTCCGCTCTACAAATGTTTAAACAGATCGTTACAGGGTGCCCCATTCACAGTTTTCACATATAAGGAATCATGTAATTAACTACATCTTACTAGACTTTGTCCAAAAACTACCAGGAATGAAATACAACGGTTTGATCGAAAGTAAAAAAAGAAACAATGCCTAAAAAACTAACAGGCAAATGTCATATCTACGATTATTGAAAACAAGTATAACATGGAACCATAATTGTTCAATCAAGTGTATCGTGGATCAACATGCTGCTCCAACAAAAAAAAAAGTGAAAATGAATCAGAGGCCCTAGCCACTTGCTAATTAATTCAATCAAAAGTACATAAAAATGCACGAGATTAACATGCTTTCTGAATTAATCGAGGTTTATCTCTCCCAATCTGCAAGTAAACTATCATAGAAGAATGTCACAGCTCATCAACAGACGAATCTAGAACTGGCCCTATACAATCCCCCCACTTATACACCTCACAAACGTCAACGATTCGTAAAATAAAATCCAAATCTCGCATCTCCTAGAGATAAAAAAATCGAATCGAAATCTCACCGATGGAGAGCAGCTTCCTGAACTGCGTGGTGGCCTCCAGCTGCACGGCGCTGTCATCCGAATGCACCGCCTGCACCATCGCCGGCAAGCCCTCCAGCTGCACAAACAGTCAGATCCAGAAACCGTCAGATCGAGCCCATCCACGACCGGAACCCTACCAAAACCGACCAGATCGGGGGAGGGAGGGAAGGGAGGAGTTAGTACCTTCTGCTGGAGAGCGGAGGAGTGGGTGAGCTGGGGCGCCGCGGCGGCGGCGGCGGGAGGGAGGCCGTCGCGGCGCTTCTTCAGGAGGCTCTCCTCGCGGCGGCTCTTCCGGATCTCCACCATGTTGTCCTCCCTCCGCCGTCGCCCCTCGTCCGCGTCCACCGCCACCTTGTAGCGGCTCCGCCTCACCTCCGCCCGCTCGCTCGGCCGCAGCGACATCGCCGCCGGCTTCGCCTTTCCGCCGCCGCCGCCGCACGAAACCCTAGCGCGAGCGGCGCGTGTGTGCCTGGCTGGCGGAAGTGAGAAGAAGTGCCGAGTCGCACACGCACGGTTCGATTCGATTCGATTTCGATTTCGAAACGAAATTGGGGAACGGGAAGAGAGGAGGTGGGTGGGTGCGACCGGAGGCGGCTTTTATAGGCGGGGGTGGGCGTGGGGAGGGAGGACACCAACGGTAAGGATGGCGTGTACGGTTTTTTTTAGCTCGGGCTTAGGCCTTCTTTAGTTGTGAAAATCTTTTGAAAAAAATATCACGTCAAATGTTTAATTGGATGTCGGGAGTGATTTTCGGATACGAATGAAAAAACTAATTTTATGGCTAGTCTGAAAACCGTGAGACGAATTTTTTAAGCCCAATTAAGCCATCATTAGCACATGTGGTTTGTTGTCGCATTTATGACTAATCATGGCCTAATTAGGCTTAAAAGATTTGTCTCATCGTTTACAGTCTAACGGTATAATTAGTTTTATTTTTTATCTATATTTAATGCTTCATGTATGTGTCCAAAGATTCGATGTGATGTTTTTTGGTGAAAATTTTTTAGAACTAAACAGAGCCTTAACCTTCTTCTATCTATACGGACTTTCCAAATTTTAATTTGTTATGGAGTTTGTTTTATAGTTTGGATCTTTCTCTTTCGGAAGCTTTAAATTGGATCATTTTCACCTATATTTTTTTCTAGATGGTTAAGTGTGAAGAGAGGTCACAAACAGTAAAGCTACTCGTGCGGGCTTCTATAGACGATCAAACCAATTAGACCATTGTTACCTGAAACTATTTCGGTTAGAAATTGTCTTGTCAAAATTTCAAATTTTACCCATTTAATTTAACACATATTGCTACATGTAAAGTCGGTATCTTCCTTTTTTTTTCCACCGTGTACTCTTTTGGGCTTTTCCTCAAGATTAGGCTAATGTGTCGTCATGATATATTTCTTGAACGCAATCCTCTTGTATCTATTGAGCGATGACAAGACCTGTTTGGATCTTCAACAAAAGCTGACTCCTTGGTCATAATCCTCGATTGAGAAGTGACAAGACGTGTCCGTATTTTCGGCAAAAGTTGACCTAGACTTACTTGGCTAATAACATGGAGTGTATAATCTCTTTAAAATCTAGCTTTGCCCAGTTAGTTTGCCATCTGTGCAAAGAAAGTGTTTGCCGATAAGGAAGAGCCAAAACAGTTATCTGCTTACGACAAGCTCGCTCATCTTGACCAAACATTTAAACTAAATGCACAACGGTAACGGTGCCTGCTTCGTTGTATTTAGTGGCTTTGAGGTTGGATTTTTAAAATCAAGACAAAACATAGCATGCTTTTAGGTTGGATTTTAGTTTCGTTTGGGTGGAAAATATATTTTGAAATCTTCTTATCAAAATTTCAGATTTGGCCCATTTAATTTAACACATATTGCCAGTTGGAATGTCAGGATCTTCTTTCTTTCCACCATGTACTCTCTTGTGGCTTTTCCTCGAGATTAGGCTTAATGTGTCGTCAAGATCTTTTTTTGGTCGTGATCGTTTCGCTTCCGTTGAGTGATAATGAGACATGTTTGGATCTTCAGCAAAAGCTGATTCCTTGGCCGTAACCCTCTCGCAAACATTGTGAAATGACAAGCCATGTTCGGATCCTTGGCAAAAGCTGACCTAGAGCTACTTGGTTACTTGGTTGGTAACGTGCAGTGTTTAAGTCTCTTTCAGGGTGATCGGAACAGCTTGCTGCAGTTGCACAGCCACTGCAGCTGCAACACTCATGTTATATTTTGTGTTCCATGTACAATATTTGCAACACAGCACAATCACAACCAGTTGCATTCAGCACAACCGATCAGGCCCTTTAAATTCTAGCTTTGTCCAGCTAGTTTGCCAAAAATGTTTGCTAATAAAGAAGAGCCAAAATGGTTCCTAACTAGAATATTTTTATATTTTTAAAAATATCATAATCATTATTAAAATTTTTGTTTAAAAGGATATGACAACCCTTTTGAAGGAACTTCGTTTCTATATTTTCTTTTAGAGGTTGCATTTTTTTAGTAACGATTAATGGGGTAATTGAAATTTCTAAGGTGAACTAAACTAATGCGCATGGGAACTGTAGAAAAAAATTAACCTCTTTTTTCTTACTATCTAGAAATATATATAAACAAGATATATGCACGTAGCACATAGATCTAGAATGTACTTCACATATGTATGCTTTGTCCCTTCAATCCCACAAGCTATCAAATGTAATTGTAAAGTTACAAATGAATGATTATGTATGGAGATAGGTGAATTAATAAAACCCCAAAAGTGTGGTGTGCAGGCATCATTCATCTTTTATCTTTGGTTTTATGCTGAGTCGTCGAGTTGAAGGTTTGTGTGCAAACACTCTTGGTTGAGATTGCATTTTGTTGCAAGATTAGTTTGTGCATTTGTAATTATAATTTTATCCAGTGCTTAACTGGTATTAAAAACAAGCTTGAAATTATGTTAATATTTTTTCATATTGAATTTTGTAACTTGATATGAAAATAATATTTTGCAAACAGAATGTGAGAAATATATTTTTAGATCAAGAAAATAGTTGTTACTCTATCTATATGTTTTGTAATGCAAGACATTTTTGACTTTTCTCGATGTTAAACTTTCTTAAGTTTGATCTAGCTTGTAAAAACGTGGTAATATTTTCAACACAAAAAAAATATACTATCAATGCTAAATATTTTAAAACTGATTTTATGTTATAAGTGTTGCTATAATTTTTCATCAAAGTGTATGAGAGCACGTAGAAATCATATGCTATTGACAAATCATGACGAGCAAATACGAATCACAGTTTATGATGTTTTCAACTATTGTACTTTTTGTTACTTTAAAACCCTTCAAAACGGTCTATATTCTATTTGTTGTGCATGTTAAATAAGATAAACAAAATCTCAAAATCAGTACCAACGTACAATTCAAATACTGCTTTTTGAGGGGATACATAAATCAATGTGAATCACTTCAATATTTCAATGTACCAAGTATAGTTCGAAGTTTTGTTGTATTTGAAATTGAAAATATATAAGACCAAAATAATTTAGTTACATTCAAATTTGAAATGTACAAGATCAAATGATTTTATTCAAATTAAAAAATGAAAGCAAAAACAAATTACGTGCTCTCGTTGAGAGTCGAACTCAAGACCTCCCGCTTACTAAACGGGTGCTCTAACCAACTGAGCTACGAGAGCTGATTGCTTGATTTTACACTAGATTATCTTCATTTAAAATCATACTACTACTACTCTGACTACGACTAGCTGTTTCTGCCTTTCACACGCAAGCCGACGACCCAAAAAAAATGGAGTTCACCACCGTCGTCTCCATCGCCGGCGACGGACACGACGATGCCGGCCACCACCGCCGCCCCCTCCTCTCCTCGGACGACGAGATCCGTCCCTACCCCGCATCCCCTTCTCCGGCGCCGGATGCGAATCCCGACCAGAAGCCGCGGCGGGTCGCGTCGCTCGACGTCTTCCGCGGTCTCACCGTCGCCGTAAAGCACAGAACCCTAGCTTTACCTCCGCCGAATTTCTTCTCGTGTGACCGGGTTTGGTTTCGATTTGGGCGCAGATGATGATACTGGTGGACGACGCCGGCGGGGCGTGGCCGGGGATAAACCACTCGCCGTGGTTCGGGGTGACGGTGGCCGATTTCGTCATGCCCGCCTTCCTCTTCATCATCGGCGTCTCCGCCGCCCTCGTCTTCAAGGTACACTCCCAAGTCCCAACCTTGTGTGCGCTCTTGCTTACCTGTTTCTGAATGTTGCTATACTTCAAGAAAAACTTTGATAGGTATCAGACGAATCAAAGTATCTAGGTGTGGGGAATTTTGATGTGTGTCTCTCTGTGACTTGTGAATTAACTAACCATTTATAAATGTTGCCCTTTTGGTTTGGGGAATTTTGTTGAGAACCCAATTGCTGCTCAAATAGTGAATGCTCAGTTGTTAAAGCCAGCGAATTATTTGCATATCTGCTTTGTGATCCTCTAAAACTTTGTGAGAGTATAATAAGCTATTACAGTACCTGATTGCAAGGCCAAGAAATTTTGTTAACCTTTATACCACAATCCTTTTGTCCTGGCTATACCTTTTCTCCTTTAAATCTGGTAAACCTATTTTTGTTTATGACTTATGTTCTGATCGGCCAACTGATGTAAGCTTGTCACGAAATTTAATGCCCATGTTATTGTGCTCCACCACTTGGAATGCGTGTGATTGGTACCTATTTCTCGTGATGTTGATGCTCACTGCAGAACTTTTTAACCTCTAGCTGCTTAGTTATAAAATAGCATCTGACAATTGTGGGTGGTGCACAACAGAAAACACCAAACAAAACAGCGGCAACTACGAAGGCTGCAACCAGGGCTATCAAACTTTTTGTCTTGGGCGTAATCTTGCAAGGTTATACTTATCCCTGTGTTTCCTAGCCAAGTGTACCAACCACATTAGCTCCATATTTTGTCAATCCTTTTGGTTGGATTCTTTTCTTCATATTTTAAATTGTATATTACTTGTAGGAGGATATATTCATGGGAGACACAGTTTAACTTATGGGGTTGATTTGGATCATATTCGATGGCTCGGTGTGCTACAGGTACTGTTTTTCTGAAACAATTAAAGAAAAAATTATCACATTTTCCTTTCTGTTTACTGAATGTTTGAAAGCCTAACTTGCTATGCTTCTGGTAGAGGATAGCTATTGGATACTTTATAGCAGCAATTTCAGAGATTTGGCTTATCAACAATATTCCAGTGGATTCGGCTATATCATTCATGAAGAAATACTTTATGGAGTGGTTAGTTAATCAGTATAACAGTTTACTAGATTAATTTTCGTACCCCCTAAATTGTTTATGAATTACTGTTCAACAATTGGAATTTTGTACTCCATCATTATTTGTACATTCTATGATTCATGTAAAACTCCACAATTTTTTTTCATGAATGAAACAACACGTTTAGTTGTTCGTTTAAAGAATGTTGTGCATATTAGTTGATTTAATAATCCTTCGTTTGGCGAAACTTTGATAACTGTGGCCGTTTTGATTGTTCTATCTGTTCATCTGCTAGTACCTTTTTGGCTGTACAGTTTAAAATATGCATTCATTATAGTTTGGGTGTGCTTCTTATGAGAATATTTCTGTGGATAACTGATAATTGTTCTGAACACAAGACATGCTGTACAGTTAAAAACACGCATACATTGTGGTTTGGGTGTGCTTCATATGGGATTATTTTTTTATATAACTGATAATTATTCTGAAGACAAGACATGGAAGATATACTAAAATGGTCACACCATTACTGACACTTGTTTATCATTTGAAGGATCATGGCCATAATGATTTCAGCACTTTATGTTGGTTTGTTACTTGGCCTTTATGTTTCAAATTGGGAATTTAAAGTTCAAACTAGCAATTCAATCCTTACAATTCCAACTCCAAGCAATGAAGTTGGAATGAAGATGGTAAGAAGAGAATCTTCCATTTAGTCTAATTACTTGATTCTGTTTTGATAGTATGCTGTATACTCCACAATTGAGTTGCTAGATGTATCATTTTTCACTCTTAACGCGATTTTGTTTCAATGGATGGAATAACATCCATTGTGGCCTCATTGGTTCGTTGTCAAATGTTTATCCAAAATTGATTTCTTGGGAGTAATCCAATTCTTGAAAAATTACTGGACTAGGCCGATTGTACTTCCTGGTAGAATCTGGTAAAAAAAAAAATCCTGGACAGTTTCTAACTCAACCTCATCCTTTTCGAATTGAAGAAGGTATCTTGACAGGGATTCAAATTTGAGAAAAATATCAGCTGATGTTGTAAATACTGATTCATACCAAGCTATCAGTACTTCTAGAACCAGAAGTACTGGTGGATTTGAAACTTAGGTCAATTTATCAAGTGGTTGAAAGCTAGGTGTTGTGGATTTCCCCCCTGTGGGTTCCTTCTTCTTATGGTCATAATCACCGTATCTTCTAAATTGCAATCACTAACCTGATTTTGTTTTTGGTGTTTCAGATTCAATGTGGAGTTAGAGGTAGTCTTGGGCCACCTTGTAACGCAGTTGGATTGGTGGATCGAATTTTGCTCGGTGAAAATCACCTGTACAAGAACCCAGTCTATAAAAGGACTAAGGTCTTTATTTCCTCAAGCAATCACATGCTATCTTTTTTTTTTCTATTCACTTGGAATCATGGATATCAAATAGTTACCCATTTTCTTATAGGATACAGAACTGGAAATATATAGTAAGATTAAATTTCTTTTTTTACTCCATAGGAATGCAGTGTTAACTCTCCTGATTATGGACCACCTCCTCCGAATGCACCGGACTGGTGCCTGGCTCCATTTGATCCTGAGGGTTTGCTAAGGTGGTTATTTATATTTAATATTATGTCCTTAAAAAATGTGCAATTATTTCAATCCTCAATTGACTGAACCAAATGTTAACCAAATCTGCGCTTTCCTACAGATAGTAAATTGATTGTTCACATTTCCTGTAAACAAGTCAGAAAATAACCTCCCTTGTTGGTTTTACAGTACATTGATGGCTGCAGTGACTTGCTTTGTTGGATTGCATTTTGGACATGTTTTAGTTCATTGCAAGGTACTCATGGACTGCACTACCTTCTTAAGCGCATGCTTATTTTTAGAAACTCGCTAACCTTTAGCTAAATGGAATTTTAAAATAAAATATTATTTCCAGACTTCTCTAACCTCGCTTCTGCCCACAGGATCATTCCCCTCGAATGCTATTGTGGCTGCTAACTTCCACTGTGTTAACAGTCTCAGGATTTTTACTCCAGTTATTAGGTATTTCGGAAGACTTCAGGCATGCAGCAATTCGTTATTTTAGTTAGAGCTCTCATTTCTCGGTCTGATGTGTGCATGTTTTGGTTATTAGGCATGCCTTTCAGCAAGCCTTTGTACACAGTGAGCTACATGCTACTAACTGGTGGTGTATCTGGGTTCTTGCTGTTGCTGCTTTACTACATTGTAAGTTTTCTATTCTTACTTTGAGTGCCCAGACTATTTCTAGAAACTGTAGTCAGGAGCACTAGATTCTACACACTCCGTTCCACATTGTAAGAGGTTTTACCCTCTTCATCTTTTGTCTAGATCCATCAACATCCATATGAATCTAGACATATATCAAGCACATACATCAATCTATGCATGAATCTATTTAAAAGCTTAAACACCTTCCAATATGAAACTGAGGAAGTACATAATATCAATATATTTTTGGTATTAATGACAGTTGATGTGTCCATGTTAGTGTGAATAAAGCCTGTAACATTATTCATGTTCGAACAAACTAAACTTCTGTGTAGACTAATAATATGCTCTCTCCGTGAATTCATATTTACAGAGCCTTTTGCCATGCAGGTTGATGTCATCAATATCAAGAAGCCGTTCATTCTATTCCAGTGGATGGGCATGAATGCGCTTATAGTCTATGTTCTTGCTGCTTGTGAACTGTTCCCTGCACTTGTACAAGGGTTTTATTGGCGGTCACCCGAGAACAACCTGGTAATCAACTTGCTGTGCACATGGATAACTTAATAAATCACATGTTGTCTCAAGAATACTAAATTCTTCTTTACCTGGAGCAATAATCTTACATGTTAGATAACGAAAAATGATCTGCCAAAGTGCTACTAGCCCCAGAAACTTGTGATTAATTGCGCGGAAATTTCTGTTTTTTTTTTTCAGGTGGATGTGACTGAATCTCTGCTCCAGACAATCTTCCACTCCAAACGATGGGGCACCTTGGCGTTCGTCCTCTTGGAAATAATCTTCTGGTGCCTGGCTGCCTGTTTCCTCCACATGAAAGGCATATACTTGAAACTGTAGATAGAGCCATTCATTTCCCTTCAAAACCACATTCCCTATAGAAAGTTATTTGGCCGACCCCTTTTGAAACAAGGGTCTCCTTGTAAATCTTCTGAAACTAGGTCCTTGTCTGTAAATGTTTGCCTAGCTAGCATCCGCAACATCTCAATTTCTCACAATTTCTCAACGTGATCATATGCGTATTCAGGAGTCAGGACTGGTCTGCTAGCACACACTCCATTTTGTATACTGTAACTAAATTGATCACTGTCATTTCCAAATCTTCGAGGCAGCAACCCACGTGTAAGTGGTAGAGTCTCTCTAAACTTATGTCAGAGGTCTACTTTGATTTGTCCCTATGTCATGATGTTGCCTTAAGTCCGTGTAATGCATCGTCAAGAAGAAAGCCAATCCCTTGATCGTTTCAATAAACTTAGAGGGTCATAGAATAAAGCCCATTCTTCGATGTTTCAATAAATTTGGAGGGTCATATCTTCTTCCAATCCTAGATGAAGCCAACGATATTTTACATTCCTCCCATCCAAACATGACAAATGAAAAACAACACAGCATTCAATTTGAGTGTGAAACATTTCACACTGCAAGTATGAAATCTTCCATTTAGAACCGAAGAAAACCTCCAAATGAAATCACAAAGAACTTTAAATTCTAAAATTCGAGCCTTCATCAACTTAAAAATTCATAAACTTTTACACCCAAAACCCTTTCAACTTCGAAACGAAAATTCTCCCAACCAAAACCTAACCTTCTTCCCTCAAATAAAAAAAAAACCTAACCTTCTTCTCTCCCTTCCAATCCAAACGAGCGTCGCCGTCGCCGGCGAGGAAGCGGTTGCGGCGTCTGGTGCGCGCCGCCGGTGGGAGGCTCGTCGGCTCCCCTCGCCTCCTCTCCTCCATGGCACACATCCAGATCCACGGCAGCAGCCTCCTTCACCGTCTTTGACCAGGGAAACCGGCAGTAGGCGGATCTGCGTCGGGCCGCCCGTCAAACCGCACCAACACCGGTAGATTTTGCCCGGACTCGCAACACATGATTTTGATGATTACCAAGTAGTAGTAGGTCTGGATATTTGGCTTGATTTGGATTACATGATTTCTCAACAGTTTATTTCTATGGAGTTCTAGGCAATTAGGCTATTAGTTTGGGTAATTGGATTGCAATCTAGGAGTATTATTTTTGTTTCTGATCTAGTAGTTTATGATGATGGGATAGATTGGGTAATTGCATATGTGCATACTGAGTCCTGTACAGGTCGATTAGGTACCGATTCAGTGAAAATCCTATGAACCAAATAGGCCCTTATACCATTGCTACATTTTTTCCCTATGTTGTTGACTGTATGGATTTGTTTGCTGCTTCAGATTGCATACACATTCATTATTATAGTAGCTAGATGCTATATATAACACTTTGGAAATCGTTCTTTAATACTTCTCAGCAAAAATGAAGCCGTTTAATTCTGGAGAACTGGAAAATTAGGTCGAATGTAACTAACTTTTACATTGTAAACGTCTTTAGTGTTTAAGAAATAAAGTATAACACTTCATTAGTATAGATTAGCTTTCATCATCTAAGTTGGATACTTGGATATAACTATCACAATTTGTTTGTGTGCTCCTGGTTGAGTAATTCTGTCCGAAATAGTGATGACGCATTGGTGCTAAAATGGGCTTGCAAGGCCTGTAACTTGTCTTGACAGTGTGGAAATCATCACCTTCCAAATTGAGGCAACCGACAAGATTGTAGAATAGCACTGCCATGCCGTTATACTAGCAACTGTAGATGGTACGTTTCCAAAATTTGTATGGTAGAATTGATAGGTGTAGGTCTCGTTTGGTACCAAATATATGGGCAATGATAAAGTTTTGCTAGCTGCAAAAATTTGGTGATGTGTTTGGTTTTCTACCATACCAAAATTTTGGTAGGGTAGCAAACTAAAAATAATGTGTAATTCATTTAAAATACTTGAGACATCTCCAGAATGAACTATTTGTTGTTCAAAGCATCTTACCGTCAATTTTTTTCATTCCTATGACATAATTTTCTTTAACTCCAACTATCCGCAGCAAAATCCTGCATCTGCTACAGCTTGAATCCATTCTTGTCCTCTCCGACGAATATGGGGCTTGATGTCTCCATGGCTGCCTGCTATGCCCTTCCAGTACTTGTGTCTTTGCTCATTGTCCGGTTCGCGTACGTGATGTATTGCAGTGGCCACCCACCTTCGAAGCTCTCAGCTTCAGGTGCCAGAATACGGTGTCTCATCGTCCTTGGATCTGGTAAGTTCATCTTGGGGATCGAATACCTAGCCTATTTGTACTGTAGCATTTCTTCTTCCTGAAAGTGCTAGGACTTCTATGCATTTACATTTGTTGTTTTCACATGTTCTGCACACCTATGATCAGACTCAATGTGTATATAAATCCATTTCCTTGCTTGTCCTTCAATAAGAAGATAACAAACCAGAGATTCGGGACATGCATAATACTTGAATATCTGTGATTTTTTTTTATCAATTACCCTATACGTTTCTTTCTTGTTATTCAATGTAAAGATTAAAAAAAAAACAAGTGTATATCAAATCATGTTTGTTGTTTCAAAAAAATATCATATGCATCACATTTGTCTTTTTTCTTTTTTGCATGTTCCACACACCTAGGATCAGACTTAGTATGTATATTATCCATTTCCTTGTTTTTCATGAAAAACAGAAAGCTCAAAAAAAAAAAAAAGATTGGGGACATGTGAAAAACTTGAAGTTCAAAATCTGAGGTTCGATTGTCAATTAGCTTATACATTGTATAGGGATATATTGACTAGCAATGGGAATGTTGTGTTCCTCATGCAACATTGGTGACAATAAAGTCCAACGTGTTATCAGCTGATACCTTTCCTGAAATTTTCCAGTTCCATTTTCTTTTCTTCAAGTTCTGTAAGTTTTTTTTTATTTGTATATTTCCACCTTGTTGTGTTCCAAGCCAAATGTTCCTTGTCCTTCAGTCATTCCATTCGCATGCAAATGATCTTGTTCCGCTAACGAGTTGGTATTACCATATATCTCTTTGCGGGATTCATTTTAGACTTTTAGTTATATGTGTCCTCCACAGGTTTATGCTCAAAAAGTGCTTATATTGTAGATATAGCATAGATATTTTGACAATTTGATATTCCTTTATATTTATTTGGTCTGTTAGGACAATATCCATGTATGTGTTCATCGTCTGATTTTTTTTTCACAGCTTGCACTTACATAAGCATAATTGGAATTATTGACTAGCATATCTCTTGTATTGCTGTTTTACCAAACTCTTGTTATATACTTTATTACTAGTAAGAATTACTGTCCACAAGAGACTGAGCATGATGGATCACCTATTGATTTCTCACTTTGTTTTACAGGAGGACATACTGCAGAAATGATGAATGTTGTAACTACACTTCAGAAGGATAGATTTACTCCAAGGTACTATGTAGCTGCACTTACTGACAACATGAGCCTTCAGAAGGCACAGGTCTATGAGCTGTCACTGGTTCAGCCTGAGGTGAATTCACCATGCTTTTTCAGTTTATGATATGTCGGAATTTCCCAGGTAGTTAAAATTTGTACGAATGAATCTAGCTGTTGCCTTTTCAGGTTGATAAAGAAGAGGCCATTGAGAATGCACAGTTTGTTCAGATATACCGCAGTCGTGAAGTTGGTCAATCTTACATTACTTCCATAGCAACAACATTGCTTGCTACATTACATGCTATGTGGATAATAATAAGAATAAGGCCACAAGTGGTGTGTATTCTGTTTCAAGTTATTAGCATCCATAATATAACATGAACACATATCTTTATTTTTTGCTTGTAATACTCCTACAGATTTTTTGCAATGGTCCAGGCACATGCATTCCCCTGTGTGTCTCGGCTTTTGTTCTGAAGGTAAATTTGCATCCTAGCTTTTATACTGGTTGGTTAATAATTGTTTAGTAATTTATGTAGTATAAGACTTGTGTCACCTTTTATTGTTTGTTATAAAAAAGTGACTAGGAGGTCAATGTTGCCATAAATCCAAACATGCAATCGCCATATTTGATTAGTTGTCTCATTTTCAAGTCAATATAATGCTTTATACTTCTACTGAGTTTGGGGTGGTTGTATTTCTGCAGGTGCTTGGTTTGGGATGGTCCTCTATTTTTTACATTGAAAGCATTGCAAGAGTGAAGAAGCTTTCATTAAGCGGCCTAATGTTGTACAAGCTACGAATAGCTGATCAGTTCTTTGTTCAGTGGCCCCAGCTGCAGAAAAAATATCCTCGAGCATGCTACGCTGGCCGTTTAATGTAAAGATTCACACACATGATATTATTGGGATAAAGCAAAATGCTAACAATTGTGTACTATCTTGCAGATGTTATCTTCTTTCGATTAGATGTAACATTTGTCATATATTTTCTTCCTTTTAAACAGACTGGACTGGAAGAACGATACTTACTCTCACGCATAGTGATAAGCAGATGCTATGTAACTTTAAGCAGAAAGTGAATTGAGGAAACACTGCATTTGTATAGAAGTCACTTAGTATAACTATATGCCCATTCAGCAATGTCAGACATCCTAAATGTATATACTACTAGTATATTTTAATCAACGTAACGCTTTTTGTCCTTGGACTGCATGTTGTACGCTTACATAATTAAGTTGGTGCCTGGTATTTGCGAGTTCTGTTCCTATATGGTCTGCTGCTTGTGTTCGATTCCTGCGGTCTTGAAAACTTGTCTTGTAATTTAATTATTTGTTTTAAGCAGGTTTCTTGCTTCTTCCCAGCAAAATACTTGGGTAAAAGCAAGGGTTAATTAGACAAGCGTTCAGTTGTGTCTAACCTTTTCATTACTACTAGTAGAATGCTAAATTACCATTTCTCTGGGCATGTTCAACTCAAAATTGTCAAAAGAAAAATGTCCAAACAGCACATTTTATTTCATAGACAAGTTCCTTTAATATCAAATAAAGTTACAGCTCCCCAAAAAAAAAAGTTACAACCAAGTTCAAAATAAATAAATAAATAAAGTTACACCCAGACTTTAATACACATATTTATGAATATATTGTAGTACCTCATAGTGCATCGGGTAAGAAGATTCATTCAATTAGAAATTGTCAAATTCGGTAAATATTTTACGATGGGATGAAGGAAATAGTGTTTAAAACATCATATTTTAATGGCGTAAGAGTATTATTTTGTCCATTAACCCTAGAGTCTCGCAGCTATGCACGGCGCTTCAGTCACGTCATCATCACCATGAACGCCGCCGAGCCCTCTCGCCACCTCCACCACCATCCTTTCCATTGCCGGTGTCGGCAGCCTCACCACCACCATGACGCCCTCCTCTCCATCTCCATTCCTCCTCGCGGCCATGTGGAACGTCGCTAACATCACCGTTGCTGGCCCACCATACACCGCCTCTCCCCATCCGATGTCCACACCAGTGAACCCTGGCCGCGAGATGTCTGACACTACGTACGTCCTCGCCACACTGAACCCTCGCCGCCCGGTCGCCGCCATTAGCTCCGCCGCTGATTGCAAATGCCCCTCCTCCATCGCCCGTGCCTTCGCCGCCGCTACGAGCCCGACGGCGTGGGAGAACGGGCGGCGGCGGAGATCCCCCGCTGTAGATTCAGCAACGCCGAACGTGCATGCGTTGCCGTAGTAGCCGACAGGGAGGGGAGGGGAATTTTTCTGGCAGCCACGGGTGTTGATGAAGAATTGGATGCGCACCGTGTCAGTGTCGACGTACCGGAGTGCAGTGGTGCGACACTTCCACATGAACGCGGCGATAAGGTCGAATCGCGAGGTAGGGGGTGATGTCAGTGGCGGCGTGGAGGCGAGGGCGCGGAGTGTGGAGAGCTCACGGCGGCCGTAGAAGAAGGAGCGGTGGACGGATGCGTCTGTCAATGGCGAGACCATGTCCCTGCCGGCATCATGCACCGGTTCGTACTCCGGGTGTTGGTGGCGGTGGTGACGTACCAGAGTGTCATTGTTCTGGTGTCGTGGCGTGGAGATGAGGATTTCTCGCGCCCACACAGGTGGCACTGTCGGTGCCCCAGGAACGCCGTGGGCAAACTCCGCAATTGCTGTGGCGAATTGTGCCATGCCGGAGCCATCGGCAAGGCAGTGGCAGATCTGGACCCCCACCGTGAACCCACCACAACGGAAGTGCGTCACCTGGAGAAAACATATTTTTAATATTATTTTTTGAATTGCAAAATCTAGTTTCGCAGATAAATTTTGAAAGAAAAAATTGTTGGTTTTGTCTTTAGACATATTTGAACCTTTTAAAATGACGGAATCTGGTTTCAAAACGATGAAACAACCATAACATTATACATTCCTTGAATCAACATTCTACTCCCCGGCCCGTCTCATAATATAGTTTTTTCTTAAACGTTTGGACATTCGTCTTATTCTCACAATTTAGCGCAAATATATATAAAAAATAAGTCATGTTTGAAGTACATTTGATTTGATAAAAGTAAGTAAGTCACAAACTTTTAATATTTTCATAAATTTTTAAACAAGACGAATGATTAAATGTTTCTAGCAAAAAAAAAAGTCAATGTAAAACCGATGGGGTATTGTCTAATTATTGCATCAACCATATACATGACAGATTCAACAAACCTACTAGCTAGCAAACATTCAAAATTAAAGATCGATATACCAAAATTTGGCGCCAAAGAAAGAACATGAAGTACTTGCCTGGATGTAGAGCAGCGGCCGCCCAACGACGCCGGCGCCTTCCATGGCGGGTAGAAGCTCGTCGTGGCGAGGCACGGGCGGTCCGGTGACATGCCCGAGCTCATCAAGCGAAATCCCCAAATCGGCGGCGACGAACACGGCGCCCTCGCCGGTGCACTCCACGATGAGCTTCCTTCCGGGGCTGGCCTCCACGATCCGGCCGGCGAAGGGGTAGTAGTGGACCAGCGCCTCCGCCAGCGCGGCGCGGAGCACGGCGGCCGGGTCGCCGGCGCCGGCGCGGTGGCGGTAGAGGAAGATTCCGGAGCGGTAGAAGCGGAGGCCGTCCTGGTCGTCGATGTCGGACAGCGGCTTGAACTCGTAAGGCGTCGCCCTCGCCGGCGCCACCATCTCCGCCGCGCCGCGCCGCACCGCCGCCATGAGATTCTTGATTTGATCGACGGTGAGCTGCTGCTAGCTGGTGCTTAGTTAGCTTGTAGTTAAGCTTAGTTTCTTGATGCTTGCGTTGTGAGTAGCGAATGGCGATGTGAGATATATATATATATATATATATATATATATATATATATGCGCCGCCGATCGTGTTCGTGTGTTCATTTTAAAACTGCTTGATTTGATGACATTATTGAATGAATAAATTATTGCTGCTGATTATCATCTCGATTATAATGGTAGATTAAGGGATTTGCATACTTTCAAAACTAATCTTGAATCTTCATCAAAAAGAGTGGAGATGCTCCAAATAATGGAGTATTAGAAGAAAGTCCTTTTTTTGTAAAAAAATGGGTTTTTAGCGTACGCGAAGTAAATAATCTCTGCAAAGAGCAGAATGAATCAGATATTGCTGGCAATGTAAACAGAATATTGCGCGGTTAGAGCTGGATCAGGATTCGTAGCGGACTAGGATTAGTTTGTTCTTCTTCTCCAACTCAGCATCAATCATTTTTTTCATCAAGTTTATACATGTTTTATTTTGTATGCAGATCTTTTACATCGGGATTTTATTATACAATTGCTGGACAAACTTTGAGCTCCATCTTGTGCTGAATTTTTATATTGCCACGTGACAATAACTCATGCTATTTTGGTGATGCTGCTACATTCCTTAAACTATATGGACATGTGTCAGCAGACTGTCAAAGCTCACATTGTTCTTTCCACTCTGTTTTTCTCCCCTGACAAGCTTTTGTAATGTGTTGATGCTTTGATGGTCTGCATGTTTGCTCCATCCGGTGATGTGTGACAGTGTGACAATTGGGACGACTTTAATTGAGATTTGGTTTGCGTGTTGTACATATGGTACCTTTGTTTTTTCATTTCATTGGTTTGTATTTGTAAGTGATATGTAGCGGTATATTGATCCGGCTTGTTCAGATAACAACAATAATAATGGCCTAATGAGTGTCCATAACAAGGATTATACAACTTCTTTCTTGGATGCAACTCCTCTATAGTTGAGTCCAACTCTACCGGGTGGAGTTGGTCCAATCCCAGCCATCCTAATATCTCTATGGTTGAGATCATCACACATCACATTATCGTAATCAACCCCTTAATCAGGTGAATTTGGAGGGAAAAGACTTACCTTTTTACCAACACCATGGAGCAATGTTGGACACCCAAGAAAAGTATGTCTTTTTTGAACAGGAAAGTATGGTTTTTGATACAACAGATGAAGCATGAAATTTCTGGGTCGATTTTGATATAGTGAGGTTCTTCCAACATTTTGAAAGGGTTATCGAAGATAAGCGTGCAAAGGAGGTGAGAGCTGAACATGAGGCTAGGAAAAAGATTACCAAAGCTGAAATTGAAGGATACACCAATACTACAACAAGCACCAAAGGTTTATAAACCACTCATATTTGAAGGGGAATGGGGTGTGATGTTGGTGCTGACATTCATTAAAGGTGTGTTTGGTTTAGAGATGAGGTTTGGACCTATTCCGATTTTTAAGAATGGAGCGGTTCTAGTTATATGTTTGGTTTGAAGGGATGGAATGAACCTATTTTTTGTTTGGTAGAAGGGATGAGATAGGTTGGAATATAAACCGTCTAAACGCCGTTAGCGTCATCCACTTGTCCCCATCCTGTCGAGCGCGTTGCCCCCCTTATCCCCGCCCGCCTCATCCTGTTCGCCGCCGCCCGCGCGGCAAGCGGCTGCGCGGGAGCTCACGCTGGGGCGGCGGCAGCGATTGGAGCTCGCACGG
>CM002483.1:2687982-2703395 GCA_000325765.3 Leersia perrieri
GGTCGGGCGGCGGCAACGGCGAGGTCGGAGCTCCGTGCGACGGTGCGAGGTCTGTTGCAGAGCGGCGGTGAAGGAGATCCGGGCGACGGCGCCAGGTTCGACTGCTGGCGAGCTCCGGGCTCCGCGCGAGGTAACGCCGTCGTTGGCTGCCGTGGGTTCGCTCGGTCCGCCAGATTTTGGCGGACGAGCTCGACCCGGATCTGAGAGTAATATTCCTCTTTCGGTCCGACCCACTCCACCCCTTCCTCAACCAAACAGACCTCAGAACGGGTCGGCTCCATCCCAACCCCCAAAATCCATAAGTGAATGTCGAGATGAGGTGGATGGTGATAGCAGCCGGCACATCTGTGGGAGGGCGAAAATTGCCTTGGTGTGGCGCTGCTTGCGAGCCGCATCCAAATATCGACTCTACTTTCCAACACCATTGAAGCGAAAAAACAGAGAGTAAGTTTCATTAGGTACTTTGCATAGTTCATCTTAAACTATAATAAAAAACTGTACAAACCTATAGATTTAGGATATCCATTATCATAAACAATATGTTTTAGCCTTGTCCATTAAATCCTCCGTCACCCGACATGTGGGACGCAAATTTAGTGAAAATGATCCTTTAACACGTGGGGTTTCTAACGTGGCAATCAACAGTATCACACCTTGAACGTTTTTTCACTTTAGGTTAGTCCCACGTGTCATATGGCACAGGTAGCGGAGTTGCGTACGTAGGGAGGGACCAAGGGGCAGTGAGGCTCATTGGCATGGCGCAGGTAGGGGAGTTGCTTCTCGGCTCAGCAGATCTGAACATGGAAATGGCTGGGAGGATCAGGCAACGAGCTGTTGCGATGGTAAAGCCAATGAGATTCATGAGAAGCTGGGTAAGGAAAGAGGACTCTCGGCGATGATGGTAACAAGCATCAATGGAGGAAGAACAATTTCATGATTTGCTGTGAGGCCGCGCTACAGCACCACAAGTGATTTTTTTCGTTGGGTTGTCACGGTTCTCTCGGTGCAATGTATATTTCTTTATTTTTTTAAAATTCGGTGTACTTTTCGAAATTCAATACAAAACAAGTATATTTTGAAATTTAAATTGGAGCATAAGCATCTTAATTTTACATAGTACATATTTTTTTAATATCTCATTGTAACGCACAGACATTTATTCTAGTGAAATAATAAAAAGAGGATATCATACGTACAACATGCCAACCTAATCTCAATTGAAATTCGTCCCAACTCTCACACATCACCAGATGGAGCAAACATGCAGACCACCAAAGCATCAACACATTACAAAAGCTTGTCAAGGGAGAAAAACAGAGGGGCAAGAACAATGTGAGCTTTGACAGTTTGCTGACAGATGTCCATAGAGTTTAAGAAATGTAGAGTTTGTTGCATCACCAAAATAGCATGAGTTATTGTCACGTGGCAATATAAAAATTCATCATAAGTTGGAGCTCAAAGTTTGTCCAGCAATTGCATAATGAAATCCCGATGTAAAAGATCTGGATACACAATAGAACACGGATAAACTTGACGAGAAAAATGATTGATCCTGATTGGGAGAAGAACAAACAAAAGGGCAAATAATCTTAATCCTAGTCCGCGACGAATCCTGATCCAGCTCTCACTGCGCAATATTCTGTTTACATTGCCAGCAATATATCTGATTCATTCTGCTCTGTGCAGGGATTATTTAATTCGCGTATTTTTTTTAACAAAAAAGACTTTCTTCTAATACTCCATTATTCGATTATACCACTTGTTTTAAGCTAGTAATTAATCAAGATGTTTTTTTTGATGAAGATTCAAGATTAGTTTTGAAAGTATGCAAATCCCTTAATCTACCATTATAATCGAGATGATAATCAGCAACAATAATTTATTCATTCAATAATGTCATCAAATCAAGCAGTTTTAAAATGAACACACGAACACGATATCGGTGGCACATACATACATACATACATACATACATACATACATACATATATATATATATATATACACACACACACTAGTAGAGTGCCCATGCATGGCAATGGGTGAAAAAATATTGTTTGATCGGTATGGAAGGAACAAACCGACACATGCAACGGTTAAAAAAAAGCACTGAATCACATACTGTCTAGACCACCGCATGGTGTAATGACCAATGACCAAAAGAAGTATCAAATGAAACATATGTCGGTATAAGTTGACATGTATGTGCTGCCAGTTACAATTTCAAGCAAACATTCCTAAACACCATAGAGCGACAATACAATATTGTTGAGCTGTAATAAACAAGACCATATGAGTTAGCAACAAAAATTCTCACGGCGTTGGGCTGTGCTAATACAGCTGACCAAATCGCGTATGCCATCTGGAGTACTCAATTCAGAATCATTTTCCGGGGACGTCAGTAGATGCGTTAGGAACTGTTTCCTTAGGTCACCACAACCCTGCACATGCAATTATTAAAATTACTAATACTGGCAATTGAATTGTTCTATGGTTCTGTCAAGGATGATAAATTGATAGTAGTACTGACCTTATATGTTGGCAACCTTAGCTCTCCATTGCTCCATGACCTCATAAACAGGTACACAAGATAGCCAGACTGTGTCCTGTAAAACAAAACAGTTTTAGTATTCATTGGGTAGCGTGGAAACATTAAGTGGATTCAACAATCCAATCATAACAAATATGCTCACTCGTGTTCATGCGGAATATCAGGACAATACAATTTCATTGCCACCAGACCTGCTTAACAAAAACCATTCAATGTAGATTAATCACCATGGGACATAAACTGGGACCAAACCTCTGAAATTTTACACCACATCAAGATTAAAATAAAAAACTAAATAGGAAAAACATAAAAGAACGAAAACGGAGTTCTCTTTAAGCTGGACAGATTAGCAACTTAAAGCACCTCTAGCCACTGAAACATGACTGCATAAGCCTTTCTCTGAGAACACACATCTTAGATTAACGACATACTGAAATTACCAGTAGCAGCAGAGCGTAAAATGCTCTCTCGCCATGATCTATCAACAATCATTTTCTCTCCCATAGTGTCCAACTTTACAATTGATCACATGACCTTGAAACAGCAATGAATTATATAGAGAGGACACAACAGAGCATTCTGTATGTATATATCAGTACAGGCTTTTAAAGGGAAGCAACAATAGCTAATTTATGCATTGTATTCATAAATCATACAACTACCATAAATAAACGGCAAGTGTGGGATTTTATTCTAGAATGCAAGGGCCATATTACATTTAGGAGCAAACATATTTCATTAATTTTTGTAAAGGCTGAAACAATAAAAAGATAAAAAAGAAGCCAGCATCATGTGATAGGTCAATTACCTCGTCTATGTGGTGAGGGCCTCCTTGTACACGATATTCTTCGTGTACGTCCCGCTCTGTTCTTTCCGTTTCTTTTTTTATTCCCTTTATCTGGCACGGAGAGAATCTTGATGTTTCTCCTTGCGGTCGCTCTAGACAATGCAACATAAAGCTGACCATGAGAGAACACCAGCTCCGGTAGGTACACCCCCAACATTCGGTATGGTTTGCCCTTGCGCCTTGTTGATCGTCAATGCGAAGCTCAGTCTTATCGGGACCTGTTTCCTCTTGAAATGGAAAGGAAACATCTAATCATCCGAAGGACATAGGGGTATACGAGGAAGGAACACCCTCTTCCCAACATGTTGCCCTACCACGATCTCCGCATCAATAGTATTTCTTCCAAACCCTCGGACCAGCAGCCTCGTCCCATTGCACAGGCCATTGGCAGGGTCGATGTTCCTAAGCAGTATGACGGGACAGTTAATCTTTAGCTTAAGCACGTGTGGAGGCAATCCGTTAGGAGTCAGAGAGTTCAGGAATTCAGACGGGTAATAATTATGAGGGTCATCTTCTACTCAGTCAAAGCTGTGGTAGGTCATCACCTCCCCTCGAAACCGTTCGATCATTTTAATGTTGATTCTATCGACGAACTCATTTCGAGTGGACAATATGGCCCTCGACGTGATGTAGTATGGGTCCGTAAGGTTGTCATCTAAGTTAGGAAACACAATGTCGATTAGGCCATCGAGATCAGACTCCTTACCTTGATATGGCACGCATATATCCGAAGGCAGCCGTATGTGACCTTCGTTGTTCACCTCTTCGATGCCATTCCCTATGCGAAGTAGGTACTCAGCAAACCAAGGGTTATTCTGTGCTCTCATATTGTAAACAAGCTTTAGCTGAACCATAGAGTCCCATAGATAGGACCTACGCAGAGTTGCATCCATCATATCAAGAATCTCATGGCGGCGGTGCGGCGCGGCGCGGCGGAGATGGTGGCGCCGGCGAGGGCAACGCCTTACGAGTTAAAGCCGCTGTCTGACATCGACGACCAGGACGGCCTTCGGTTCTACCGCTCCGGAATCTTCCTCTACCGCCACCGCGCCGGCGTCGGTGACCCGGCCGCCGTGCTCCGCGCCGCGCTGGCGGAGGCGCTGGTCCACTACTACCCCTTCGCCGGTCGGATCGTGGAGGCCAGCCCCGGGAGGAAGCTCATCGTGGAGTGCACCGGCGAGGGCGCCGTGTTTGTCGCCCCCGATTTGGGGATTTCGCTTGATGAGCTCGGGCATGTCACCGGACCGCCCGTGCCTCGCCACGACGAGCTTCTACCCGCTATGGAAGGCGCCGGCGTCGTTGGGCGGCCGCTGCTCTACATCCAGGCAAGTACTTCATGTTCTTTCTTTGGCGCCAAATTTTGGTATATCGATCTTTAATTTTGAATGTTTGCTAGCTAGTAGGTTTGTTGAATCTGTCATGTATATGGTTGATGCAATAATTAGACAATACCCCATCGGTTTTACATTGACTTTTTTTTGCTAGAAACGTTTAATCATTCGTCTTGTTTAAAAATTTATGGAAATATTAAAAGTTTGTGACTTACTTTTATCAAATCAAATGTACTTCAAACATGACTTATTTTTATATATTTGCGCTAAATTGTGTGAATAAGACGAATGTCCAAACGTTTAAGAAAAAACTATATTATGAGACGGGCCGGGGAGTAGAATGTTGATTCAAGGAATGTATAATGTTATGGTTGTTTCATCGTTTTGAAACCAGATTCCGTCATTTTAAAAGGTTCAAATATGTCTAAAGACAAAACCAACAATTTTTTTCTTTCAAAATTTATCTGCGAAACTAGATTTTGCAATTCAAGAAATAATATTAAAAATATGTTTTCTCCAGGTGATGCACTTCCGTTGTGGTGGGTTCACGGTGGGGGTCCAGATCTGCCACTGCCTTGCCGATGGCTCCGACATGGCACAATTCGCCACAGCAATTGCGGAGTTCGCCCACGGCGTTCCTGGGGCACCGACGGTGCCACCTGTGTGGGCGCAAGAAATCCTCATCTCCACGCCACGACACCAGGACAATGACACTCTGGTACGCCACCACCGCCACCAACACCCGGAGTACGAGCCGGTGCATGATGCCGGTAGGGACATGGTCTCGCCGTTGACAGACGCATCCGTCCACCGCTCCTTCTTCTACGGCCGCCGCGAGCTCTCCACACTCCGCGCCCTCGCCTCCATGCCGCCGCTGACATCATCCCCTGCCTCGCGATTCGACCTTATCGCCGCGTTCATGTGGAAGTGTCGCGCCACTGCACTCCGGTACGTCGACACTGACACGGTGCGCATCCAATTCTTCATCAACACCAGTAACTGCCAGAAAAATTCCCCTCCCCTCCCTGTTGGCTACTACGGCAACACATGCACGTTCGGCGTTGCTGAATCTACCGTGGGGGATCTCCGCCGCCGCCCGTTCTCCCACACCGTCGGGCTAGTGGCGGCAGCGAAGGCACCGGCGATGGAGGAGGGGCATTTGCAATCGGCGGCGGAGCTAATGACGGCGACCGGGCGGCGAGGGTTCAGTGTGGCGAGGACGTATGTAGTGTCAGACATCTCGCGGCCGGGGTTCACAGGCGTTGACATCGGATGGGGGTAGGCGGTGTACGGTGGGCCAGCGACGGTGATGCTGGCGACGTTCCACTTGGCCGTGAGGAGGAATGGGGATGGGGAGGAGGGCATCGCGGTGGTGGTGAGACGGCCGATGCCGGCAATGGAGAGGATGGTGGTGGAGGTGGCAAGAGGGCTGGACAGCATTGATGGTGATGATGACGTGATTAAGACTGAAGCGTCATGCATAGTGGCGATACTCTAGGGTTAATGGACAAAATAATACTCTTATGTCATTAATATATGATGTTTTAAATACTACCTCCTTCATCCCATCCTAAAATATAACAACCTCTTACCGAATGTGACACTTTCTACTTTCTAGTTCAATGAATCTGCTTATCCGATGTACTAAGGGAGGTGCTACAATATATTCATAAATATGTTTATTCAAAAGTAAAGTATGGGTGTGTAACTTTATTTAATGTAAAATTACTTGTTTATGAAACAAAAAGCTTTGTTTGCAAATTTTTCTTTTGACAATTTTGAGTTGAATATGCACAGAAATGGTCATTTAGCACTGCAGTTGTTGTCTAGCAGTATATGAAAAGGTTAGACACAACTGAACACGTGTGTCAATGTCGAATCTTCAAATTAAATGTACACTGCATGTTTGTATATGTCCTTTTATAGCTTGTTCTATCAAATCGAGTACATTATGGTTAAGTACTCCATAGATGGAAGAGTATTGTTATACTCCTATAAAGAGGAAGAATACCATCCTTTGTCTGTTTCCCAGTTTTCATCTCATGTTCGTGTAATCACAAAAACAAGCATGCTAAAAACATTTTATTTCAATCAAAAACTGTTGCAACCAACATTAATTAGACACCCAATATTACATTTGAAATTGATATTTGTAATCAAGAGTGAATCCAAATGGTGAACATAATTTATAGTATGCATATATAATTTAAAGCTAACTGATCGATGTAATGGCAAATAATAGCAACATATTTTATATCATGTGTCTAAATATCTATGGAGTACGTTAGAAAATAAAACTTATCGCTTTATCAGTAAAAATGGATCTGTTGCAACGCAGATGCTATTTGCTAATCATCCAAAAACTAAACAAGATGGGAAAAGTCTATAGTAGTCGCTGAAACACTTAATCTGCTGATCATTTTGCTCTTCCTGGTATTGGTCTTATTGAGCACCCGCATGATAACGTTCAAAATCAAGTTACATATGTTAGAACTTTGTTAGTAGTTGCGTAAGATCAAAGCCTGATGAAGTACGTATATGACTAGCTTACAATTAGCAAAAATACAAAAACCTTTGACCAAACAATCACATAACTAAATACTTACTTAAGCCCCGTAAATAAATCGGAGTCATCGATCGGGCAGTATTCGACGAGATCGATCTACATGATGAGTCGATTTATCCAAAAGCGCTGGAAAAGAGCAATACTTCCCATCCAACGAGAATTCCTTCTTGTCATGGTGGAGGTGCCACGCCGCCGCGCTCTGGTACGCCGACACAGATACGGTGCGCATCCAATTCTTCATCAACACCCGTGGCTGCTAGAAAAATTCCCTCCCTCCCTATCAGCTACTACGGCAATGCATGCACGTTAGCCGTTGCTGAATCTACCGTGGAGGATCTCCGCCGCCGCCCGTTCTCCCATGCTGTCGGGCTCGTGGCGGCGGTGAAGGCGCAGGCGATGGAGGAGGGGCATTTGCAACCGGCACGGAGCTAATAGCGGCGACTGGGCGGCGAGGGTTTAGCATGGCAAGGACGTACATAGTGTCATACATCTCGTGGCCAGGGTTCGGTGTACGGCTAGCGACGGTGAAGTTGTCAACGTTCCACATGGCCACGAGGAGGAATGGGGATGGAGAGGAGGGCGTCACGGTGGAGGTGGCAAGAGGGTTTGGTGGCTTTGATGGTGACGATGACGTGATTAAGACTGAAGCTACCAAGTTATAACTTGTAAGAGGCCATTTAATGGTTAGTAGCAGCCTAGCAGGTATACATGAGTATGTTGTGGATGACGCCCTTAAAAAGTACAGTAAATTTCACTTTGGGCCACCTTTTATTTCCGTTATTTCGTTTTGGACCATCTTTTAACCGATGTTTTTATTTTGGAGCGTGTAATCTTACCTTCGTGATATTTTGGACCACCGTAAACACTTTTGTTCATCTAAATTTGATTTGGCATATGTATAAGAAATGGTTTACATACATCAGTAGGAGTTTATTTAAAAGTAGGAGCCAACATAATCGAAATTGTTTATATGCTTCGTAAGAGAGTCGGGTAGTTCAAAGTGCAATATAAGTAAGATTACCCGGTCCATAGTAAAAACATCGGTTAATGGGTGGTCCAAAGTGAAACTTGGGTAATAAAAGATGGCCCAAAGTGAAATTTACTCAAAAGATAAAATATGCTATATAGAACTGTCATGTCTTTCCCAGAAATAAAAAGTAAATTTTCCAACACTGAAATATCAAAAAGTTATTGCACCAAACGAGATTATCGTAATCCGCCATAATATCATAAAAATCAGCGACGGATAGAATAGTAGGACAAAAGGCAAAAGAAAAAGGAAGCCTTTTAGCCAGCTCCACTAACACTACGAATTCCAATATGACAGTGGCGAGTATCGACTGAATCACGAAGTTGCACCATCAAAACATCCACCATTGACGACTTAAAAGTCCACGGATTTAGAGAGAAAAAATCAGAGTAAACCGTGGGAAGAATTTTATTTGAAAAACTATTTCAATTTCAAAATTAGTTCCATAAAAGAGTGTCTCGTTTCCAACAAAATAGCCACAAGTATTACTAGTTTGATAGTAACACTTCCATCATAGCCACTTCCATCATAAAATTCAGAGTTAGCAGTGGGGAGAATTCAGAGTCAATCAAAGACTGAAGTCAGTGGTGACCGGTAAGAGTAGACTATCTGTCTCTGCCATTTCAGTGGAGACGTAGACCGGCCCACCGTCTCCACCACCGCCGTCTCCCGAACGCCCGACGACGACGACGATAGCGGCGCCGCGAATTGGGGATGGTCGTCGATCGTGTGGGGTGTGAGTTTGATTCTACGCTAACATCCAGGAAAGATGCTGGTGGGTTAAGTGGTGGTCAGCAGATGGAAGAGTATTTCATCAAAAGTCAAAAGAAGATGGACGTGTCTATAGTAGTGGCTTAATCACGTAATTAATTTGCTGATAATTTGCTTAGCATCTTCCTGGTCTGATTCAACACCAGCTGGTCGGCCGGTCCATGGATATATAGCATAATGTCGATGAAAAGAATAATGTCATGTGTTATGATTTTGTTAGTTGAGTAAGTTCAAACGCTGCTAAAGCATATGACTAGCTTAAATTTTGGAAAATTGTAGAAACTTTGACCAAACTATCATTCACACAGAGCAATGCAAACTACCAATATAATTTGGCACCAAATTTATATTCAAGTCCAATGATCACAAACTGTAGTTTTTTAGTTTCGATAGTCAGCATTGTACTGTTTAATTTACAGTTATAACGTTGTGTTTTTGTGGTTAAATTAATTGATGCTAAATCTATGGTGTTGGTATATTCTTTCTTCCATCTATATTTTCGTGATCCATTTGTAGTTTTGTGAGATAGTTGCAAAAGTTATATAGTTTTGCAAAATACTTTGGATGAATATGGGAAGGAAAAGCATCAAATATATGCACTAGAGACTATGGTTAATTGGCACATATATATACACTTTGTTTACACAAAAAACTGAGAATGCCAGTGAGAACAAAGATTTACCTCCTGCCACCGTCGTCTTGAGTTCTGTTAAACCAGTGGAAAATGTGTCATGTAGTGCTTGCTATTGAGGTCTAAGATTTTATTTCCTGCCTTTGTCTTTTTTTTAATAAGTAATTAACAAGTGTATTGCGAACGGGCTGGTAGCCTAGTGTTACAGGAGCCTTAGTAGCACCTGAGGTCTTGGGTTCGATTCCCCATGGGAACGAATTTTTCAAGATTTAACGGCTTTGTGCTTTCAGTGGTAAGTGACGTACCTGTCGACAGCGAGTCATCCGTGGTGACTTCGTCAATCTTAAGAATTTGCTGGCTCAGTCTTCGGAGATGCTCATAGGGATAGGCGTAGGGTTTGCGCGTTTGCGTTCATAGGGGTGAGTGCGCGTGCGTTATGAGTGTCTACGTTGTATCGTGTAATTATTAAAAAAAATTATAACAAGTGTATTAAGTAGGGTGGAAATAGGACAAAAATTTCCACCGGCTGTTCCAACCCAGGGCGCAGGAAGGATACGAAAGAGTAACCCGATGCTCGCGGAAAGTATAAATGGGAATTAAAAATGAATATCCATTAGTACCCGAGTTTGAACCCTAATCCAAAAAATATGGGTCATAATCCTGAAAGAGTTATATCCGCACATATGCCCCATTATCAAATATATAACAATCGATTATAAATGCACCTATAAACATGATGAAAGATTAGTCGATCGCTATTTATGAGCTTACAAGTAATATTGTATAGTTTTTTCTATATCTATTCGGTTAACAATCTCTAATTAGCTCCCTAGATTAAATATCTACTGATACAAATATATATCCGTTTTTCAACCCGATTTCAAGAAAATACAGCATAAGTGATATGTTAGTCATCGCTTTTCATTCTCGGTTCTAAATTTGATGTAAAATATGGGCTAGATACGGGAATGTTGTGATTTGACCGCACCTGACCTAATTTTAAACAGAACACAATTTAGAAAAAAAAACATAAATTTGAGAGCAAGATATGTAGTGCGAATTTCAACAGAAAATGGAACATCAAGTACTATCCACTAGCCGCCCATTTTAAAACACGAAAAAAAAAACAAAACTACACTAGCCGCCAGCCATTTTTATTCCCCAGATACCACCTGTGACGTCATCATCGTCCATGCACGCCTATATATAGCGCTCACTCTCACATGGCCACTCGCCACTCACAATTAATGCAAGCAAGCATCTAAGAAAGCAGCAGCTAGCTCACAGTCGATCAAATCAAGAATCTCATGGCGGCGACGGCGGCGATGACGTCACCAGTGCGGCGCGGCGCGGCGGAGATGGTGGCGCCGGCGAGGGCGACGCCTTACGAGTTCAAGCCGCTGTCCGACATCGACGACCAGGACGGCCTCCGCTTCTACCGCTCCGGAATCTTCCTCTACCGCCACCGCGCCGGCGCCGGCGACCCGGCCGCCGTGCTCCGCGCCGCGCTGGCGGAGGCGCTGGTCCACTACTACCCCTTCGCCGGCCGGATCGTGGAGGCCAGCCCCGGGAGGAAGCTCATCGTGGAGTGCACCGGCGAGGGCGCCGTGTTCGTCGCCGCCGATTTGGGGATTTCGCTTGATGAGCTCGTCGCCGCCGGCGATGGCGGCGTCATCACCGGCCCACCCGTTCCTCGCCACGGCGATCTTCTCTGCGCCGCTGATGGGGCATACGCCGACGGCGGCGTCATCGGCCGCCCCCTCCTCTACTTCCAGGTAGAAACATAGAGCTCAAAATTATTTGAAATTTGAACAAATTTTGGTCAAATTTGGACAAATTTTGGTCAAATTTGGACAAATTTGTTACGGGATCTGGGATTTTTTTTTGACACAGGTGACGCTGTTTATTTGAATTTCGAAATTATTTGAAATTTGAACAAAATTTCGGTCGGATTTGAATAAATTTTGTTACGGATTTAGGAAAATTATTTGAAATTTGGACGAGTTTTGCTCGAATTTGAACATATTTCGTTACGTGATTTGGGATTTTTTGACGCAGGTGACGCGGTTTATTTGAGTTTCAAAATTATTTGAAATCTAAACCAAGTTTCGGTCAAATTTGGAAAAAAAATGTTACCGATTTGGGTTTTTTTATGCAGGTGACGCGGTTTCGATGCGGGGGATTCGCGTGGGGGATTCAGATATGCCACTGCCTCGCGGACGCCGCCGGCGTCGTGCAGTTTCTGACGGCAGTTGGGGAATTCGCCCGCGGCGTCCCCGGCGCGCCGACATTGCCGCCAGTGTGGGCACGCGAGCTCCTCATCTCCCCTCCGCCGCCACGCCGCCGCACCGCCGCCGTCTCGCGCCGCCACCCGGAGTACGAGCCGGTGCACGACGCCGGCAGGGACATGATCTCCCCCTCCGACGACCTCCTCCACCGCCCCTTCTTCTTCGGCCGCCGCGAGCTCGCCGCCCTCCGCCGCGCCATGCCATCCTCCTCGCCGCCGTCACGATTCGATCTCATCGCCGCGTTCATGTGGCGGTGCCGCGCCGCCGCGCTGGATTACCCCGACGCCGACGCAATCCGCGTCCAATTCGTCGTGAACGCCCGCAACATCCGCTCACCGGAGAAGAAAACCCAAATCCCCATCGGATACTACGGCAACGCGTTCGCCTTCGCCGTGGCGGAATCCACGGCCGGCGACCTCCGCCGGCGGCCGCTCGCCCACGCAGTCAATCTCGTGGTGGCAGCGAAGGGGAAGGCGATGGAGGAAGGGCATCTACAGTCTGTGGCGGAGCTGATGGCGGCGAGCGGGCGGCGGAGGTTCGCGGTGGCGAGGACGTATATAGTGTCGGACATCACGAGGTCGGGGCTCGCCGGCGTGGATGTTGGGTGGGGGGAGCCGGTGTACGGCGGGCCGGCGACGGTGACGCTAGCTACGTTCCACGTGGCGGCGAGGAGGGATGGGGATGGGGAGGAGGGGGTTGAGGTGGTGGTGAGGTTTCCGGCGCCGGCGATGGAGAGGATGGTGGTGGAGGTGGCGAGAGGGCTCGCCGGAGTTGATGGTAGTGGTGGTGATGATGACGTCATGGTTAAGTGTACTGAGACGACGTCTTGTATAGCTGCAAGACTATAGAGATTTATAGATGGAATTTGATAATGGTGCACTAGGATATTTCGTAGTATGGGATTTGTGTGTGTTAAAATAAAGGTAAAGTCGAAACGGGTGTAACTTTAGTTTCATATAAAAGAGTTTATTTTTTATGAAGATAAAATATGTGTTGTTTGGAAGTTTTTATTTGAAGATTTTGAATTAAATATAGATTTAGCAGTGCCCTTTTGTCGTCTATACTGGATTAGTTTATGAAGGTAGACAAAGGGGAATTATACTTGGGTCTTGTCCAGCAGTGTTTTGTTCCTATAGATGCTTGGGAGATACTGAAAATGACACCTGGGACAAGATTAGATGAAGATGTCCTAGCTTGGTCGATGGAGAAGCATGGGTGCTACTCTCTGAGAACGGCTTATCGCCTACTAAAGGAGCAGCAGCTGGAGAAACAACAAGTCGACAGTAGAGAAGCTTCTTCGTCCAACATGAGCCGGTGGTGGGACTGGGTACGGGTAATCCATACTCATACCCGTATCTGTATTGTTTGGGAAGGGTATGAGTAAGAAAAAATTATCCATTTCAGTTTTAGGTTAAAGAGCGTAATACCCATGATTACCCGTTTTATCCATATTATTTTTATACCTAAAATTTTAAAACTCGCGTTCACACTATAAAATTTTGTCAAATTCAATTGAATTTTGTAGGGATGATGTATTGTATAGAGGAGCAACTTTATACAAATTTTGAGCAAAATTTAAATGTAGGACCCACATATGTATTACCCATTTTACCCTTTACCCATTGAATAATACCCGTTTTACTCATCCCCAATAGATGTGGGTAATCAATGGGTATGGGTAAAATTGAATGTGAGATTATGGGTATGGGTATAGGTGGGTTTAGGTGGGATTTGGTTTGGAAATTGAGGGTGTCGCCAAAGGTGAGAGTTTTCTGGTGGAGGGCCATACATGGCTTTATTCCGACCAAGGCTGAGCTGAAACGAAGGCATGTGGAGAGTGAAAAGAGAGGAGATTAGATGGAACGTGGTTGCCTATCTTGGCCTCCCATGGGTACATGTTATATAGGCATAAAATAGCCTTGTGCGTGGCGTATTCAAGTTAGTTAGGATTACATTCTTAGCCAGGAAGAAAGAAACACAAAAAGATAAACACATCATTTATCTCTATCTATCCGAAGTATCTAAACGGTGAGCATTAACTTGTTTAACACCCCCGGACAATCTAATCACAGGTACAAGATTAAGATTGCGCCTAAAATCAAGCATCTGCCTAGTCGCCAAAGACTTGGTGAAACCATCAGCTAACTGATCAGCTGTTCCAATAAATCTAATATCCAACTTCCTTTGAGCAACCTGTTCTCTAACAAAATGAAAGTCAATTTCAATATGTTTGATTCTAGCATGAAAAACCGGATTCGCCAACAAGTACTTGGCTCCCAAATTATCACACCACAAAGAGGCAGTCCTCGGATGCTTCAAGCCTAGTTCATCAAGAATCTTCTGTACCCACATTATTTCTGCTATTGCATTTGCAAGAGCTTTATATTCTGCCTCAGTACTTGACCGCGAAACTATAGGTTGCTTCTTAGCACTCCAAGATATAAGATTACTTCCAAAAAATATTGCAAAACCTCCCGTGGACTTTCTATCATCTGGACAGCCAGCCCAATCTGCATCAGAAAATCCACTGACAAGCATAGAGGAAAACTTACTAAACCTTAACCCAAGATTTATCGTCCCTCGGACATATCTCAAAATCCTCTTAACGGCAGCCCAATGTAGAGTGGTAGGGGAATGCAAAAACTGACAAACCTTATTAACAGAAAAAGAAATGTCTGGACGAGTCAATGTAAGATACTGTAAAGCACCCATAATACTTCTATATTTAGTAGAATCCTCAGATCCCAGTTTACTTCCCTCATTAACAGACAACTTTTCTGTCACGGACAAAGGAGTACTAACAGGCTTACAGTGTTGCATTCCTACTCTTTGCAATAACTCTGAAGCATACCTCTCTTGATAGACTTGAAGTCCATTCTTATCCCGTGTGACCTCCATGCCAAGAAAGTAATGTAAATCACCAAGATCTTTCAAAGCAAAATCAGTCTCCAAATCTTTTAGCAAGGCAGTGGTAGCATCTCCACTAGAGCTAGCAACAATAATATCATCAACATATACTAAGACAAATATAGTAATCTGTCCTTTGTTGTAAAAGAACAAAGACGTATCAACCTTTGATGGAATAAATCCTAAGCTCTCTAACTTCTGACTCAGTCTAAAATACCTAGCCCTAGGAGCCTGTTTCAAACCATATAACACCTTATCCAACTTACATATAAAATGAGGATACCTCTTATCTTCATATCCTGGTGGTTGACGCATATAGACCTCCTCCTCCAGAACTCCATGAAGGAATGCGTTCTGTACATCCAACTGGCGTAGAGTCCATCCCTTAGAAACTGCAACAGACAAAACAAGGCGAATTGTGGCAGCTTTAACTACAGGACTAAACGTGTCCTCATAGTCTATCCCATACCGTTGTTTAAAACCTTTGGCAA